>BMAO01017706.1:0-224842 GCA_019973975.1 Trichonephila clavata
TTGCGAACTGGAGACGTCTTCTATTGTTCAATGCCGACAGTGGAGGCTTTCGAAAATGTCATTGGATACCATGGCCTATATGGTGTATTGTGCGACAAACAGTTGCTTCTTCATTAAAATTCCCCATAATTTGACGTTCGGTCTCTCCTCTGTTTGATTGGACAACTTTCGCAATTTTCCTTTCCAACCGAACAATCACTAACCTATGACGACCATAAACCTGGCATTTAGACCCCTTTTTCTTCTTGGTAATCCATTCTCTCTAAATATTAATAAATGCTACTCTCGAACACTTTGCAAGTGCAGCCGTTTTGCTGATATTTGTTACAATGCTTCGAGCTCGTTCAATTGTTACGCATTTAAACTCAGTTAAATTACATCCCCCCCATTTAATTGAAAACAACATAGTGTAATTGATGCATCACAATTTCTGCATTCAATTTTAATAGCTACCTCGTTCTCGAGTGGCAACAGCTTGAGCTTCCAGCGATCTGTGTATAGTGTCGTGGTCATAATAATTTGGCTATTTGACCGCTCAGTGTTTATCTATCGATCTATCTATCTATATATATATATAAAATAATATGTGCCAAGCATTTTCATGGAGAGAGGGCCAATTCAGATGTCAACCCTATCTCCTGAAATTGGCTCAAAACTACAAGACATATTGGCTATGGTTGATTCGACTTTTGTGTCTAGCAGAAAAGATCATTTAAATAAGTGGACTTCAAACTGTGTTCCCCGGAACCCTGCAGTTTCCTGATACATACTCAACTAATCCACGAGTCAAAATAAAAAATAGAAAAAATTATAAATGTGTACATAAAATAGATTCATGTTCTCTATGAAGTTCGTATAACCACAAGTAACTACAGATCATCCCAGAAATTAAAAATAAAAATTTTGCTTATAAATAGCTGTATTTTGTAATATTTTTATAACTTTCATTATATAAAAGAATTTCAAAACGTTTTTTTCTTTATGTTCTACCTGCTAGATCATGAATATTCTATTGTTTGCTACCCTGGATTCCACGGTATAATTTTATACCCGTTAGTACAACGTTTTGCCAAACTAAATAGTTTTATAATAAAAAATGCACTTTTTTACATTTATGGAGGGGAAAATGCACCTGTTATTAAGTAGGAGCAAGTTATCGTCATATCAAATTTAAGTTTAAGCAAAAATATATCCTAAATTTTAGGATGCATATTCATGCAAAATACGCAGAATTTCTCTCTCACACGCGCACAGATATAAACATTTGAATGTTATTCTGAACAATGTTATTTAAGTGAAAAATATTTTTCAACAGGAGTGGCAACAAAATATAAAAGCAATTTAAACGCCAAATAGGAAATTGGAGAGCAGATTATTTCAATTGACCTAGACTTTGACTGTTTATGTAAAAAAAAAAAATGCAAGCATATATATCATTTACGAAATATAATGTATGGATTGGTGATACTTGTGTCCAAGTGGTAGCGTATCGCGCTTCCACACCACAGGTCCGGGGTTCTATCCTCGAGCGGAGAAAGGTTGACTCAACTTTCATCCCTTCAGCGAATCAATAAATGAGTATCAAACTTGCTTGGGGATTAAACACTGGGAGTTTTACTTCAGACTGACCACCTGATCGGAAAATCTGCTCACGCACCTCGGGTCTCAATGATTATGTATACTGAGATGGGCACAGTAGGACTTGGTCCTAATGGGCTGTTGCGCCACTATGTTTAGTTTAGGTAACACTTGGACACTTAATGATTAAATTATATTAAATTTTTCAATAAAAAATATAATTCTCATGCTTTAATTGTTCTTTTTATAAATTTCCTATAACATGTTGATATATTTTAAATACTACCTAAGAATTATTGTTCTAAGTGGTACGTGTGGGGAATGGGGTTCCCCGAAAATACTTAGCAGTTCTAAGAGTTCAAATGAACAAAGTAACAATAAATGGGGTGAGGCAGACCACTAAAAAGCAGAGAATGGTCGTGGCCTGTACATTCCTTATCCGGAAAGATGTTAATTCAAATTAAATAAACCCTCTTTGCTTTGACAAAATCGATAAAATTCCTTAACGTTAATTTCTTTTTCGTGTTACATAAATTTAGATAGCTTGCTTGGAAAAGGCTTCCTTTGCCCCGTTGTAACTCGGCTTTTTTCTAGAGAAATTGGCTGTAATTCGTTTGTTTTGTTCAATTAAACCTACCCTAGAGCTGTGATATAATTTTATTTTTGATGAACTTTTATTCCTACGGAGAATTTGCTCTTATTGGGTTGCTATTTGTCCCAAACTACACAAGCTTCGCTCCTATACAACTTAGCTTCTGTTAAGATAGAATTTATTAAAATAATTTTAAACAAATCGTGTGAAATAACGCATGTATGTTTTGTTTTTAATATTTTAAAGGGACATGGTACGATTTATAAAAAAAAAAAAATCTTTATAGTGTGTTTTAGAAATTTTTTGCTTGTAACTTATGTATATTACTACAGCAAAATAGCTTTTATGATCAAAATACTACCAAAAGATAACAATTTAATTGTTTGAATTTTCTTTAAAAAAATTATTAAGGGGTTTTAAGAAATGCTATTTCTGTTACCATAATTGACGTACACACATGAAATTTGATTTACAAGTATGCCAAACAAAAATTGGTATGGGTTTCTTACTAACGTGATTGACAATCGTAAAATACTTCTTTTTATTGATGTTTATTGAAAATTCCTTGAAAAGTGTAAAAATTCTCTAACTTCAGCTATTTTTTAAAAAAATTAGTATCGCTTTGATTTAAAAATGCGTACCAACTTTTGTTACAAGTTCTAATAGATATACTTAAATTGATAAAGCATTTAGCACAATTGGGGAAAAAGCCTTTAACATTTGAAATGAAGATAAATTAGTTTTTTTTCTTTCTCTTTGATAAATTGATTTACCACAGGGATATATATGAAAACGAGGATAAAAGTTATCATAGCTCTCGATTTTTTTATTTAAATATTTCAAATTTCGTAAGATTACAGAAAATAACCTTAAGAATAATTTAAGTTAAAAAAAATTATTTGAATTTTTGTGGCTGCATGGTGGCTTAGTGGTTAAGGTAACGGACTCTTGGCTGGCATATCATAAGATGGAGTCTAGTTCCGTGCAGAGGGGTACGATGCACGTTAAATATGTCAAGGCTCAAACGTCCTCCAGTTGGTGTAGCGTGAATTTCTTAGTGGAATGGGCCATGACCGGGCCAAACAGAAAAGGCCGGTGGGCCACAAGCGGCCCTCAGGTTGAGTATCACTGCACTAGAGCTTTGATTTTTTTTATTAACATCGCACTGTGAAGCAATATGCAACTATTGGCAACGTACCTAAGTGGAAATTAGGAGGAGGGGGCGCCAACTCTGGTGTAGTCTTCATCACTCAACCATAGTTCAAAATAACGAGATTCGTCGCCAAAGGCCCTAGAGTTGCTGAATAAAGTGATGTTAATATTTATCAGTCGAATCGTATTGTGTCCTCTAAAATTAAAACATGCTTCATCACGTCCTCTTTTTTTTTTAAAAATTCTTTTTAATTTGTAGCTAATCCTTTTACTGTATAAAATAATCACGTTTGCGGAATAAAACCTTTTTCTATAAAAGTGAAATATTAGTTGTTTTCCTTTTCAACAAAAGAACTGTTTGTTGTGAGAAGAATATTAAAACTTTTCAAAAGGAATCCTCAAAAATTAAAACCAATTGCTTTTTGAAAATCTCAAGATCAATTTAAGTGTCGTTATCAATCAAAAATTTTCTAGTCGTATTGAATTTTAATTTTTAAAATCTTTGATTTTGAAAGGTTTCTTTACAAAAAATAAAATAAAATAAAAAATAAAAATAAAAAATTATTTGCTGTTTTTACCATTCAAATAAAGATCTCATTACTTTCTTGTCCTTTACTAGTACCTCGAAATTTATTCCTAGTTATTGAAGAGTGATTAAATTTTGTTCCCCTTAATGCACTTTTATTTTCTTTACAAAAAATACATGGACCCATATATTTATTTTACTAACATCTGAATTGATGAGTTTTTGTGTTTTAATATCAGCATTTGTGGGTTAAAATGCTCCCAGATACAATCAATTCTGTGTGCAGTGTTAGTAGAATTTCTAACTATATACAAGGGGCGCCAGTTCACCGATTACAAACTTTCAGAACAGATTGAGAACACCCAGACAATAAGAAATCACATAGGCATGCATGATTGCAAAAACTCTTTCCAGGAACGATAGTGATGACCCAAAACACAAAAACCGGACACGTATAATAGCATAAAACATGTTTATTATCTTTAGAACAGCAAAAAATTAAGAACACAGAACATTAAATCGACCATACGGATGCATGTTGGTATGATATGATGGGCGCAAGTCGTCAGTATGCAGGATCCATCAGACTTCCATATGGGAAATGCCGACATTAATGTTAATAGGCTGCATACCTGTACCGGGATTATTCTGTACCAAGTCCAGCACAATCTTCAATTTATACTCTTCACTCACGTTCCTGTATGTCTACGATAAAGGATCCGCCAGCGGACAATCTCAAGTGCAAGCGTGCAAAGAAGGCGTGACTGTGAGTTTGTCTTCTGGGGTAACGTTAAGCGTACAACCAATGTGTGGCTCGCCCATTGCAATCAGCGGCCCCTTATGCCAGATCAGAGAGCCCAGTGTTCGTCTAAGGTTCCATCTCACTACCACTTTATCGGTTGACGAAAAGAAGCTTCATAGCGAGCGCGGCAGCAAGAACCGCTTGTTAGCATACACCATCATCTGCTGCTTAGGTTTACTTAGCACCATCTATCACTTACACTATCGTCTTCTAACTTTTTCGACTCACGCGGAAGCCTTAGAACTATAAGTGAGCGTTTTTCAAACTGTAAGGTGCCCCCCCCCCCTTCAGGCGGGCGTGATAATCCTAGAAAGGAGGCGCGAGTATATTGAAAAGTCAAATACAAAAGTTTATTCAAAAAAATTATTTATTCACTGAAAGGAAGCAAAGCATAATACATTCAGACATAATAAAAAATAAGCTATACATTTACACTGATATAATACGCTTATAAATATATCAATACTGCACAATGTATTTCATAATTAATTTAACATTACTTAGTTAAGAACAAATTTAATAATTACCAGTGACCTTATGGGCATGTCATAAAATTATATACAAAATTTATATAATACTTATCTTGATAATTTGTATGGTTTAAAATTAAAGTCGTATTTTAGTTTTGCGTCAAAGTATATTATTATTGAATCCAATACATTATTATTGTATGCGGGGGGGGGCGATGAAAATTGATGGAAGGTTGGGTCGCAAGTATAGAAAGTTCGAGAAGCTCTATTCCTCGCACCCCACACAAACACGCTTTAAAGAACATAAACATAATACTTAAAGTAGACCAACATGTTATAAATACTTTGTAAAAAGATGCAATTTTTTTTTAAAAAAGTACTGTATTTGTTATTAAACTTTAAAACGTAATTTTAATATAATTTAATCATTAGTAATAATTTATGATCCGAGTGTCACGTACTCATGCATCACATTTAGTAATTGGGGTATGTTCTTGCATTTTTTTTACACAAACTGTCGAAATCTAGATATATTGAAGCTATCTACAATAGTATTTCGCGTATTCAGTTTTAAATTCTTTCTATATTTCGTATTTGTAGCCACTCATGTTGAGAGGAATGTTTTTCACTCAAATGGGCCTTGTTCAGAATGATATTAAAGTTTTTATAGTTGTGAGAAATCCTGTGTATTTTGTATGAATTTTCAGCTTAAGGGACACAATACGATTCAATTGACAAAAATCGGTCGAAAAATGAAATCTAATTTTTTTAGCCTAAATTATTCTTTATATACTTTTCTACAACCTCACAAAATTTGAAAGCTCTAAACGTAAAAGACGAAGAATTATGATAGCTTTTACGTCCGTTTTTATTCACATACTATGGCAAATCAAAACTTTAAACTGACTTATCTCAGAGAAAGATGAAATAACTAGTTTGTCTTCATTTAAAATGCTAAGGCATTTTTTTCTATTGTGCCTAATGCTTTAAATTTTTTTTACCTATTGCTAATAGTACATGTAACAAAAGTTCGTATGCATTTTTTAATCAAAGCAATACTTATTTCTTTAAAAATAATTGAATTCAGAATTCATACATTTTTTAAAGAATTTTCAATAAGCATTCATAAAAATAAGTATTGTACAGATACCACTCCTGTTAACGCAAAACCCATACCAACTTTTGTGATACATAGTTTGACGTACTCGTAAATAAAATTTCATGCATGTACGTCAATTTTTGTACAAGAGGAGTAGCATTTTAAAACCACAATTTTTTTCTTTAAAAAATTAAATGGCTAGCTTTTTTTGAAACTTTGAGCACAAATTCGGTTTTACATAGTATACGCACATATGATGAATCAAACAAACTTTGAAAATCCTTAAATTAAAAATATTTGCGTAAATCGTACCGTTTCCCCTTAAAATTTAGGAGCTGTTCTTGCTTAAATTTAGATTTTAATGTCAAATCAGTTGATATGTCGAGTTTTCTCTCCTTTATAATAGATGTTTTTTACAGAAATGGAAAAAAATGTGCATTTTCCATTAGAAATTATCTAGTTTTGTAAAAAAATTTTCTAACGAGTATAAAATTATTTCGTGGAACCCAGAATAGTAAACAATAGAATATTCCCATATACAAAAAACAACAACAACAAAAACTTTTTAATATTTTTATTGTATTGTAATAAAAGTTTAAAACGCATTATAAAATACAGCTATATTTACATATATTTTAATAAAATTTTTAGTTTTAATGATTGGGGTGAACTTTGGATATTTGTAGTTATACAAACTTCATATTGAAAGTGAATCCATTTTGCATACACATTTATAGTTTTTTTCCCCCCCGGTTTTTGTGTAACCCCAGGCAATGCCTCGTTGAACCCCAGGGTTTTGAAGACCACTGGTGTACACCAACCAAAGACTTCCCAGTAATTTTTCTGTACAAAAAAAATAATAAGCATGTTTTCTTTTCTTATTCTTGTCCTGTTTTTCTTCCATTTGGTGTCTTCATTACCACGACAAGAAAGCGTATCCATGACCATGAACTTCTATATGATTTCCCATAGTCTAGGTATATTCTATCTGTCCTGAAAGTCTGTAAAAAACCGTTACACTGATGCACCCTGTATACCCACTACACAGGGTGCATAGGAAAGTCTCTTTAACCTGAAAATACCGGATGTTCATAATTAAACTTGAAATTTCAGAGCAATCTATAGAAAAACTATTCAGTGGAATGATGCATGAAAATTGGGTAATGGCAGAATGAAGTGATGGGAATTTTTATCAAGGGGAAAAAAAACAAGGAGTTTCAAATACCATCTCTAGGTTGCGCATCATAGTTTTACTGAGAACATATAAATAATCTTCAAAAGTTTACAAAATATGCTCGATAAGCTGTCCACCATTGTCTGCTACCATCTGGAAGCGTAAAATCTCATGTTCGACTGTTGAAAGCAGCATGACGTGGGAAATGTTACGCCCATGGCGTTCTATTCTTTCTTTAAAATCGGATAGAAATGCGATGGGATCACGGTAGACCATGGCCTTGAGGTATCCCCATAGCCAAAAGTTGCAAAGATTTAATTCGGGGGATTTAAAAGGTCTAGCTGTAGGAAAATGTAGGCTGATAATTCTATCGTCACGAAAATGACGGCGAAGCACTTGTTTCACACAACGGGCTGTGTGTGAAGGAACACCATTCGGCATAATCATTTTGGTTGTATCACATCGCCTTGCCTGCCGCTTCCAAATGGTAGCAGACGATGGTGGACAACATATCGAGCACGTTTTGTAAATTTCTGTAGATCATTTACGTTCTCAATAAAGTTATGATACACCACCTAGGGGTGGTTTTTGAAACTCATTGATTCTTTTCCTCGATAAAATTCCCATCATTTCATTCTACCATTACCCAAATTTCATGCAATTCCGTTGAATAGTTTTTGCTGTAGATTGCTCGCAAATTTCGAGTTTAATTATGGACACCCGGTACTTGCGAACGCTGAGAGCTACATCTATACAAATGAGGTCACTGTATAGTAAAATGACCACACCCCACTTAATGCCGCGAACCTGGTGATAATATTAGGAAGAGATAGGCAACGCAAATTGAAAACGAAAAAAGACAAAGTAAAATTTCTAATTCGAAAGTTTTATAGCATCAATTAATTAGTATGAAATAACAAGGATAGGATTGTCGCCTGAATACCCCAAAATGTCCAAAATCCATGCACTCCATTTTGTGTAAATAGATATAGTGATAACAAGTCTTCGTTGAGTATATTCAAGGCATGGCAGACAGTTTGCTTTTGCGTTTCTTTTTCTGATGTCATCAAACGAGATTGAAGTAAATTCGAATTATTATTAAATCATGCTCATTTCGTCATATTATGGCTCTATTCCTTTAAAAAATTTACACAAAATGGAGCGTATTGGTATCAGAAATTTTCGGGATACAGTTGACAATTTATTTTATCCTTGAGAATTAAATGTCGTTTTGTACTTTTTGATTCGAAATTTCACTCTATTTCTTTTTGTTTTCTACTTGCAGTGTATATCTTCAAACTTTTACCTCCAGAGACGCTGCAGTTGTTTTCCTTAGTTAGGATGGGTTTGCTTTACGTTTGCTTTGCTCATGACGTCAGTACGCGTCGTAATTCTCTCCGTTCGCAAGTATTTTTAGGTAAACTGGACTTCCCTACGCACTTTGTATGTATTACATTACTTATCGAAAAATTTACATAAGTCTATTACCTCATGCAGTTAAAACTTCAAAATACTTTTATAAAGATTAATTAAAATGTTTTAAATAATAGGAAAATTCACGTAATATGTAATGGATTTTAAAAGGCTTGGGCATATTCAATAGCTGCTCCATTTCTGCTTGCTTGTTAACATCGAACCAAACTGCGTGCGGATGAATACAGTTTCACTGTCACACTGTCAGTTTCTCTTTTAAAAGTCTTAATTAGTGACATTCAAATTCCACGGTGATATATATTTCCTCCGGACAATACTCCACACTCCGGGTCATCAAAGAGGGTTGGTGTCGAACATTGGTAGGGAGTGTTGGGGAGGAGAAGAATGAGAAGGGAACGCTTGGAACGCAGAAGGCATCGAGTGTTAGGGCGTAAGGATTGCAAACTAATATCAAGCTCATTACACATGTAATACACGCGCCTCTTTGGGAAGCGAGAGCAATCGAAGCACGTCCGCTGTAACCCCCCTCCCTCGAGTTTTCTCATGGGGAGAGTTGGGAATGTTGCTCTGACCCCTCTCCGATCCCTCTTCCAGAATCATTTTGTTCAGGATAAGTGTGGTGGACTCGTTCGGGATGGACATTCGTCAGGATCTGTGTCATACTGAATCGAACCTGCTGTGTCATAAATAGAGATCTCTTTTGAATTCTTTGGAGAAGATTATCGGTTGCTTTGTATAGGTGAGTAATAAAACTCTGGCGAAATGAATCAATGAAGAAAAATAAAGTAGTGTTGGTCCTCATAAATGAAAAATGGGGTTGAGATAACAACGCTTTTCCTCTACCAACCAGTGTGAATATTTAAATGCACTACTAAAACTTCACTGAGTGTTTAAAAATAGATTTTTTGTAAAAAAAAAAAACCGATAATATTTATTTAAAAAAATTTTATTATTAAACCACCATACATCACTTTTTATTAAATTATCCACTCATCTAATTAATATTCTGTTTTTCTTATAATATTTTTAAAATACCCTGCGAAATTTGATATCAGAGTCAGCATACTCTCTGCCAATACCAGGAAATTATTCACCAACCTTTAATTAGCTAATGGTCTAAATTCATGACAGATAAATGCAATCACGGGACCTCCATTGAATTCAAAGCAGACATTAGATTTGTACTCGTCATTCTTGTAAAATTTAGATAAAATTTTTCATTATGTAAAAATGTTAAAGTATTAAAATTCTTCAAAATGTTTTTCAAATTAAAAAAAAACCTGTTTATATATATAGAAAGGCGACTCACTCTTCACTCCGGAACTATTAAACCTACAGAGTTGAAATTTAGTAGCAATGTTTAAACTATTTGACGTACAGTCTTGAAATTTGGTAAGCCGATTCCTTTCACAGATCTACTACAAAATGGGTTTTGCGAAAATCGACACTCAAGTGGTGTTGCGGGGGATTGAGGGGCGTGATAGATACATATTTCCGCTTTTAAGCTATTAGACCTACCTGCCTGATGATTGGTAGACATGTTCCTTTCATTGAGAAAATATCCGCTATAAAATGTGTTTTGCAAAAATCGACCAACAAAGCATGTTGCGGGGATTAAGGGCGTAATAGATAGTTATTTCTATTTTTAAACAATTAAATGTATACTATTGAAATTTGGTAAGTAGATTCTTTCAATGGGAGTAGGAAAATGGTTTTTACGAATACCGATCCCAAAGGGGCGTTGCAGATAATTTTTTCCATTTTTAAACTATTAGATCTACCTGATTGAAAATTGGTGGGCATGCTTCTTTCA
Source organism: Trichonephila clavata (assembly GCA_019973975.1). Lineage (NCBI taxonomy): Eukaryota > Metazoa > Arthropoda > Arachnida > Araneae > Nephilidae > Trichonephila > Trichonephila clavata. The sequence continues at coordinate 10,641 of BMAO01017706.1, forward strand.
TGTGGAATAGAGTTCCTCTAAGAAAGAATTTTGCGAAAGTTGACAATTAAGGGGGGTTGCGAGGGATGAAAGGGAGTTACAGAAAAAAATTCCTGTTTTTGAATTGTTAGACCCACACTCTTGAAATTTGTTAAGCATGTTTCGTTTATTGCATAGAGATCGAATAAGAATGGGTGTAATGGAAATTGATTCCTGGAGATCACTGGGGCGTATTGACAAAAAATTCCTGTTTTTGAACTACTTGGATTATAATAATGAAACTTGTCAAGCATACTTTTTTTGTTGAATATAAATCCTCTAAGAACGGTTCTTTTGGAAATCGACTCTCAACAGAGTTATAGAGCGTATTGATAATAAATATTCTGTTTTTGCTCTCATAGATTTAGATTTGAAATTTGGCACGCATGTTTGTTTTACGTAGTAGAGATTCACTGAAAATTGGTTTTGCGGAAATCCATTTGGTTATTGGGTTACGAGAGAGCAAAAAATCATTCTACAGTAGAACGACGTTTATCCGAACGTTTATTATCCGAAGCGTCAAATATCTGGACCAAAGAACGGAGACGGTTTCGAACAGTGCAAGGCTCAACGGTTGTTTCGCGTGAGGCCAAAAGTGACGGGAAAACTCAAGCTGAGGGATATTTGGAGAATTTTAGTTGTGTGATTTGGTAAACATCTTTGCGGAATATTAGGTCAGTTTGTTTCCAAGTGAGGGGGTGTATATATGCTCTTCTGTTGAGTTTTGTCGATGTAGAAATCTGGATGGCATGCGTTGCAGAAGACTGGATTTCAAATGCTAAATGCTGACGAGATTGTGAATTCCGTGCAAGAAGAATCCAACCAGGTCGACGATGAAACGGATGAAGACGAAGACAAGAACAAAAACAACGAAAGTAGCAAAGGTCCATCAAATACTGACTCTTTTCTGCGTTAGAGACAGCTATGGAGTGGTACAAACAACAATCAGTGTGCTATCCTACTCAACTACTGCTTCTCAAGAGAATCAGAGACTTTGTAGCGAAAAAATGAAGGTGTACAATGGTACAGCAAAAAATAATTGATTATTTTCCACAATAAAGGTGAAATCGCGACATTTTGCACCTATTTTGTTTTTTCTTCAAACACGTTTCCCGCATAGAATGATTTTCAACATTCGTATAGTGACCGGTTTCATATACTTCATGGAACACATTCGGTTTTCGGAACAATCGCGTATCCGAACGGTGTCCGGTCCCAATTGATTAGGATAAACGACGTTCTATGTACTTTCGTTTTGGAGTTTATTAAATATTATTATTGTTTTTTTTTTTTTTTTTTTTTTTTTTTTTTTTTTTTTTTTTTTTTTTTTTTTTTTTTTTTTTTTTTTTTTTTTTTTTTTTTTTTTTTTTTTTTTTTTTTAGTTTTAAATATTATTGATTGGCTGAAAACGATTGAATTTATCATGTGACTTGACGTCTCAGGTATTTATGAACCAATTGACTGGAAACACATGATTGCAGCTATAATATGACTGTGAAGTTGCACTAATTTAGCACGATACTCTCAGGTCATCCTAATGCGGGATTCTGTAGTGAAATTTCCATAAATTTTTTTCAAGTTTTAGAAGATATCTCGTGCATTGTGTAAAATTTTACTTACATATTTTTTTTAAAAATTACTCATCGAAAGGCAATTAAACAAGATCTTCTAATTTTTTTCGAGCATTCTTTTAAAATATGCTGCCAAAAATCGGCAGATATCTGTAAAATATGGAAGAAAAATAATAAGTAGCGAGTTACAATAATAGTTTGTTCCATAAAGATGAACATATTACAAATAAATTATAGTTTTAAAAAAACTAAAAAACACACTTTTATACTGAATCGAACTAAAAAGTAACAAAAAAAAATTCTTAATATAAGAATAAAATGACGAACGAGAAAATTAATGCCATTGCGGTAAAAGCGTGGGGTGCTTTGTACTACATTTTTACACTAATTGAGCATTTCGGAATAGAAGTTAGAAATTATAACAATGATACATTTATAGAACACCCCACGCTTTTACCCCAATGACATTAATTTTCTCGTAAGTCATTTTATTCCTATATTAAGAATTATATTTTTTTTACTTTTTAGTTCGATTCAGTATAAAAGCGTGTTTTTTAGTTTTTTTAAAACTATAATTTATTTTTCATTTTTTAGTTCGAATTACAATAAAAGCGTGGTTTTTAGTTATTTAAACTATCATTTATTCATAGTTGAATTTATCTTTGAGTTTGATATTTGAAGCTGGAATTACGTGGCTGCTGGAATTAGTCTTGATCAGGGGTCGGCAACCTATGGCACGCGTGCCACATGTGGCACGCGGTACAATTCTCAGTGGCACGCTGCACTTCTCAACAAAATTGTCAATTTTTGAGTGGATGGGAGTTGATAAAATTGAAATGGACCTTATTTGACAAATGTCTTAAGAATTAGTCTCACTTACGGAATAAAGAAAAATTCTGAAAGATAACACTAAATATAAATTTACAGCTATTTCGTAAATCATTGAAAGTCATTTCTGGAGAGATTTAGTCGTTTGAAGAGAGAAAATTGCATGTACTCTGCTTTCCGCTTTTGGTTCTGCATATCTAAGCAAAAAATCTTTCCACATATGAAAAATATTTCGAGTCCTCAAAGAAATTGTTTAACAACTGAATGCTCTAAATCGTGTCAAATTGAAAACATTCTACTCCTGATTTCGTTACATAAAAGTATAGCGGTGCAAGCACTAGGTTCACCCATTAAAACTTGTATTTATCTTTTTATTTAACTGTAATTAATGGAGATACTTATATTTTATGTTGTGTAATTCTGATTTTAATAAACATAACTAAAAATATTTAATATATGTTAAAGTTAAATTTTCTTTTTTGTTGAAGAAATAGTTACATTTTATGCTATTTATTTTTATGCAATCAAATACCCTTAAATGATTCAAAATTAATATATAATAAAGTTATAAATAATCTATATTATTGACAACTATTCTCTAACTGCATGCATTATCGCTGGAATAGAATTGTTTCAAAGGTGTCCTACGGTGTGGCACACTGAATCCTATTGGAAGTTTGGTTTGGCACGCCACAGCTAAAAGGTTGCCGACACCTGGTCTTGATCTTCAATGGATATTAATTAACGGGTTTGAAGTGAATTTATTCTCTCCGTCTACGGGGCCTCGTATGAGTCCCGTATCGTTATATTAGATTCCGTCTCTATAGAACAGGTCAATAAAATAAAAGTGTGTTAAGAAAAAAAAGCTCGAATTAAAAAAATTTTAATGTACACTGTTTTTACAACGGCTAAAAATTATTAAATTCCTCCTTTTAATTTTTTTGTTCTTTATTCACATTTTCATACGTTGTCATCCACTTCTGAGCTATGGTCCAAATTTCAAGTCTCTAGCTCATCGGAAAGTCACACAGTTTAAAATCAATTACAAAATTCCACCCGGCAGACATTAAAGAAAGCGAGTTAATAAAAACATGGTAATATTAAGTGTCAATCGTTTTTTTCACCTTTTAAACGTATTCCTATAATGTTAATTCGTATCATCACTTCTAAACGTATTGCTTTATAAAAGTAAAAAATATTTAGCAGTTGGAACGTAAATTATTTTTTTTCACATGCACAAGCCTTTTTTTTTATTTTCATTTTCAGAAAAATGTTTATATTATAGACTGAAATTGCTAACACATACCCACCCTCCACTCTCTCAAATACAGAACACTTCTTTGTTTTATTTCTGTTGACCACAAGTGTATTTTATACTTGCATATAATTACCTTTAAATTCAAAACACCCGCTTTTGGGTTACACTTTATTCTTTTAGACGCTAAATCTGGAATTAGTCGCCAAATCTGAAAGTGATGTATGAAATTAGTCGCCAAATCTAAAAATGGTATATAGAATTAGTCGCCAAATTTAAAAATAGAAAATGCAATAAGTCGCCAAATCTGGAAGTGGAATATGGAATTGTCGCCAAATCTGATTATCCTTATTCTTGACAATCCTGAAAAGGAAAATGGAACAAAATTATGAAATTATTGTATTGTCATCGGTCCTTGACAAGTGTGCAAAATTTGGAATTAATCTGACCTTTTGAAGTGGGTTAAAATCGAGTTCCAAGATTCCGTTACATGCAAGTGAAACTTTTAAAAGTGTGTTAAAAATACCGTTCAAGATGAAAATATTACTAAGAAAAGAATCGTTCAAGATGAAATATTACTAAAGAAACAATCATTCAAGATGAAAATATTAAAAAAAATAATCGTTCAAGTTAAAAGTAATGCAAAAAAAAAAAAAAAAAAAAAAAAAACAGTCGTTCAAGATGAAAATAATACAAAAAAAAATAATCGTTCAAGATGAAAATATTACAATAATCGTTCAAGATGAAAATATTACAAATAATCATTCAAGATGAAAATATTACAAATAATCATTCAAGATGAAAATATTACAAATAATCGTTCAAGATGAAAATATTACAAATAATCGTTCAAGATGAAAATATTACAAATAATCGTTCAAGATGAAAATATTAAAATAATCGTTCAAGATGAAATATTACAAATAATCGTTCAAGATGAAAATATTACAAATAATCGTTCAAGATGAAAATATTACAAATAATCGTTCAAGATGAAAATATTACAAATAATCGTTCAAGATGAAAATATTACAAATAATCGTTCAAGTGAAAATATTACAAATAATCGTTCAAGGTGAAAATATTACAAATAATCGTTCAAGGTGAAAATATTACAAATAATCGTTCAAGGTGAAAATATTACAAATAATCGTTCAAGGTGAAAATATTACAAATAATCGTTCAAGATGAAAATATTACAAATAATCGTTCAAGATGAAAATATTACAAATAATCGTTCAAGATGAAAATAAAAAAATGAAATAAATATTACAAATAATCGTTCAAGATGAAAATATTACAAATAATCGTTCAAGATGAAAATATTACAAATAATCGTTCAAGATGAAAATATTACAAATAATCGTTCAAGATGAAAATATTACAAATAATCGTTCAAGATGAAAATATTACAAATAATCGTTCAAGATGAAAATATTACAAATAATCGTTCAAGATGAAAATATTACAAATAATCGTTCAAGATGAAAATATTACAAATAATCGTTCAAGATGAAAATATTACAAATAATCGTTCAAGATGAAAATATTACAAATAATCGTTCAAGATGAAAATATTACAAATAATCGTTCAAGATGAAAATATTACAAATAATCGTTCAAGATGAAAATATTACAAATAATCGTTCAAGATGAAAATATTACAAATAATCGTTCAGGATGAAAATATTACAAGTAATCGTTCAAGATGAAAATATTACCCAAAAAAAGTAATCGTTCAAGACGAAAATATTACCAAAAAAAGTAATCGTTCAAGATGAAAATATTACCAAAAAAAATAATCATTCAAGATGAAAATATTACCAAAAAATAATCATTCAAGATGAAAATATTACCAAAAAATAATCATTCAAGATGAAAATATTACCAAAAAAAAATAATCGTTCAAGATGAAAATATTACCAAAAAAAATAATCGTTCAAGATCAAAATATTACCAAAAAAATACTCATTCAAGATGAAATATTACAAATAATCGTACAAGATGAAAATATTACAGAAAGTTGTCCAAGATGAAAATATTACAGAAAGTTGTCAAGACGAAAATATTACAGAAAGTTGTCCAAGATGAAATATTACAGAAAGTTGTCCAAGATGAAAATATTACAGAAAGTTGTCCAAGACGAAAATATTACAGAAAGTTGTCCAAGACGAAAATATTACAGAAAGTTGTCCAAGACGAAAATATTACAGAAAGTTGTCCAAGATGAAAATATTACAGAAAGTTGTCCAAGATGAAAATATTACAGAAAATTAAGATGAACGATTATTTTTTGGTAATATTTTCAAGATGAAAATATTACCAAAAAAATAATCGTTCAAGATGAAAATATTACCAAAAAAATAATCGTTCAAGATGAAAATATTACCAAAAAATAATCAGTTGCCTGAAAAACGTGACAAAGGATGTTACCTTAAAAGCAAGGTGTGTAATTCAGCAATGGAGAGTGTATTACAAATCTACTTGCAATTCTTAATGGATTCTTGTTCTAACAAAAAAATGAAACAACGATTTAATCAGAGCTGAAATTTGAATGACTGCTTTTAGATAAGAGATTTTATATCCTGTTTTGTTTCCTAAATCATGAAATAAAATAAAAATAAAACTTTTATTTTTTCATATTTACTCAAACATTTTAATGCACAATATATTAAATACCTTTTTAATTTCATCTAAGTAATAAGAGGTAAAGTCCTTTTTTCCTCAAAATGCTACCGACAGAGAGGATATATCTTACATCCTATACATTTTCCCCCTGCTTGTTTTCTGTTTTTTTAACAGCTCAAAATACGATTTCTTATACCCGAGTAGTCACGTTCCTGTGACACGAATCCTTGTCGAGTTACGGGTTCAAGCCCCGGGGTCACTAAAGAGTCACCGTGCAGATTGTCTGATGTACACTAAATCTGTAGATGTTCAAAGGCCTCATGTTGGCGGGATGTGAAAGGTTAGAGAAAGGGGTGCCAACTAGGTGTCGTTCTTATTGCTTCAACCATGGTTGTGGAAAATAATGAAACCCATAGCCAATAGTAAACTCAGGATGGTCACATGATAAATAAAATCACGTGTTTTCCATTGAATTCCAACCAAACTGGCATTAGACTTGTATTTATGTTTCTACTTGTAAAATTTAAATAAAATTTCAAATTTGATTATTGGGTAAAGATCTTTAAATGTTAAGATTTTTCACAAAAAGTTTCTTTTAATTAATATATATTTATATATATATGCATATAAAATATATATACAAAATAGTAATAAACCTAAGATACCTAGTCAAGATAGTAAAAAGTATTAGCCACAGTAGTACTATAGCAAACTCCTGGCCTTAAGAACCAAGATTGCAGGTTTAAACAAAGTTTTGCAACCAGTCAAGCTTCACCTGTATTTGCCAATGCACTGGGTTGTAGGGAAAGTAAGGAATATCAAGATAAATTTAACTATTACAAATTTTCTTACCAAATTCAATTAGATCATCTATCTATCTAAAAATGTAATAATCATGAAAAATAATATATTTATATTCATAAAAGTGTAAATATAAATTATCCAAACTACTGCTGGCATTGTTGAGGCAAACCTTTATTTTTTTTAAATAACGAACCATTTAAATTATATTAATTTTCTATTAACACTAAATCTATGAGAGTTTTAAATTTGTGGAAGTTAATAGTAAGATTGTAGTTACTATGATTATTAAAAATTACCTTAATAATATCATTGATATCAATGGAATTGAAAAGATCTTCAGAATCATAACTATAAACTGAATAAATATTTTTATTTTTAAGAAAATCTATAGTACCTTTACTATTTTTAATTATGGCTTTATTATATATATGTATTGCTTATTGATGAAGTTTTGTATAATATTATGCAGCATTTTACCTGCAGTAGGTATATATGTTTTAATACCATTTGTTACAGTTCTAAATTTAACAGGATTTTTACGGAATTTAGGTGTTAAAAATATAAATATGAAAACTTAACCTTAGGAATGCAAAAACCCAATTTTCTATATATAGGAATCATTCGATTACTAATTTCTTTATGTGACAAGTCCAATCTTTTAAAAGATTCATTGTTTAATGAACACTTTTTAAGCATATTATAATAAAAAATATTTACAAATTACAGCATAATTTCCAGGCACTTTGTCTATGTAAAGAATAATAAAATTATTTTGAAATTCATAAATCTTCTTATTTACATCTTTATAAGTAAGTTAAAAATATAAGTTAGAATGGTAATTAAATTTCATGAAGTCTTTTAATATATTGTACTTATATTCACCAAATGCCTCTAAAGGCAATCCATATTTAACTGCAGATTTTGTAACAAAAATTATTTATATCTTTATTAATTTGTTTTTAACAGTATTATTGTTATTAGAAATAGTTAATCTAAAACTAGTGCCTTTACTCATGATATATTTTAAAATTTTGTCCTTCATTATATTTAAGTTGTCTGTTACTACATGTTTATGGTAACTATTAATAAAAAAATCATGATAATTATTACATTTACAATCGTCTATGTCGAAAGAAGGTGAATTATTATTGTAATTAAAGATAAATCTGCCCATTGTTTTATTATATTTAAACGCTTTTTTAATAATTACATTCCTAAAAGGAAAAAGTGACCAATATCTATTAATTACATTAAAAAATTAACTTTATCAAATGTTTTATTTATGAATAATAAAATGCAATATACTGTAATAGATTCATTAATTTTATCAATATTTATATTGAATTCATTAACTAAAAAATTATTAATCTCTTTTGTGATGTGAACTGCATGACACACCTTTAAGCAATCATTATTTAAAATTTCATTTAACATTACACAATTTCCTTTTCATTAAGACCAAACGTGAAATATTTGATATTGATATTAAAGTTTATTTCAAAATCATCTATATAATAACTTTAATATTATCAATTAAAGATTTATCTCTATTTTTTCTTTTGGTTCTAGAATTCCTCTTAGAATTCTTATCTAAATTGGGAACCTTATTAAAAAAATCTTTGTTATTACTCTGCAACAAAATTTGCAATGTATTTTCAGCAAAATACATAACATTAAGACCATATGGATATATTGCATTAAAACTAACTCCTAATTGAAACTCCGAATATAGAGATTTTCCCACTATAATCTGTGTGCTTAGTATTTGGTATAATTTTAATAATTGACTATTCAACATTTATATATATTTACAAGGGGTGATCAAATGAAAAGGCACGAAACGACACGTGGTACAAATATAGACTTATTCAAATATACACCATAGGCATGAGCAAACGATCCACTGATGAACAAGCGCAGGATTCCTTGTTCCAGAATTCCTGTGCTGTGACGAGACCCAGTCCACAGTGTCTTGAGTACGTCGTCCGAGTTGAAGCGCTTTCTTTCAGGTGTTTCTTCAGTGACCAAACACATGGAAATGCAGGTGACATGTCCGGACTGTAGGACGATGGTCCAACGTCTCCCATTGGAACTTGTCCAGTTCCATTTGTGTGACTCTGGAGACGTGTGGGCGCGCATTATCATGGAGCAGAACCACACCCTCCGTGAGCAGCCCCGGTCTTTTGTTCTTGATGGACCTGCGTAGGCGTCGGAGTGTCTCACAGTACACATCGGAGTTAATGCTTTTTCTGTGCTCGAGTAATTCTGTGCTCGCATCATTTGGACGCCGCTTTTTATAAGAGCCTTTGCTCTCTCTCTCCTGCGCATGCGGGCACCCGCGCATGATCCGATCCCAGTCAGAGTCTCCAATGGCGTCTCGAGATGTCTCGCTACATTCTCCCTTGGCGGAATATGCAAATATTTAACTGTTTCATTTTTATGTCGTTTTGTACCTTTTCATTTGATCACCCCTTGCATATATATATATATATATGTATTTGACGTTTACTTTTAAATCGAAGGCATATTCTTCAGCTTTGTATGTAATTATTGTTGACAAATATATATTTGCTAAAGAATATCCGCAAAAACCAAACGTTAGCAACAGCGAAGCGTATGAACTGATTGGCAGGAAACACGCGTTGTCATTATTGTGTGACCATGACATCACATGAGTTTAGCTGTTTGGAAGAATAGTGTTAAACTTTTATGAGTTATAGTTTTAAAATTAAACAATATTTCAGACATTTGTTAATAAATATAAAGAAATATTTTGCAAAAAAAATATTTTTTCATTGTCAAAATTAATTTATGCGCCTGCATTTAAATAATAACATGCAAAATATAAAAGCAAAAGTGTAAAGTTTTCACATTTTTTTTTTCTTTTTTCACAGAAAAATGCATGTTATATTCATGTCATTTCATGTGTTGCTCATGTAAAAATAAAATACTTTATTTACAAAACAATCCCAAATAACCGTTACTTATGCTTTTTATTTTTTACAAAACCATATTTATCGCCTTTACATCGAGTAAGACAAGGAAAATTCTTTTACATTTTTAACACCACAAATAAACAGGAAACTTTAACTAGTAAAGAATAAGAAAAACTCCCAAATGTTTTGAGAAAACAATAGAATACTCTGTTGTTAAATGTTTCGCTTCAATAATAAATACGTGCATTAAGTTGCACCTAATTAATGGATATGCATAAAAACCATGATTAAGAAAATTAATTGATTACACAAAGCGTTTACGTTTTTTTTTTTGTACTGTTCTTGTACGCAACTATTCCATTCCATTACTAAGAGAGTTTAAATAAACATGGAAGGAATTCTCTAACTATTTCAGAAACAAACGATTTTTTTTAAAGTAGAAAAAAATACATAAATCTAATTCTTTTTAGAATAAAAAAAAAATATTTCATTACTAGTTTTCACATTTAAACAAGAAACGCAAGCGATAATTACATAATTTAAAGATAATTGAGAAATTCTTTTTAGAATAAAGAGAGGAGCAACACAAATATTCTAATTTGTAGATTTTCGTTTGCATCGATGTTTTTCATCTTTTCATTTTATTTTTTATTCGATATTATTTTCTACGAACAAAAATAATCGTGAATGTTTTCTTTGCATATCTCTTGTGGCTCTAAAATTAATTTAATAAAATACTAAAAAAAATACACATGCTTTTACTGGCGAATAATTTGTGTGGAAACTAATAAATATTATTCGTTTCAAAGAAATAAGAGATCTAAAAAAAAGTAGGCAAGCTTGTCAATTTATGAATACATAAAGAAAATGCGTTAAAACAACATTGAATTTATATAATATGTAATTTAAAAAATACTAGCTTTATAACTATATTTGATTATAATAAATTTCAAAATAAAAAAATAAAAAAATTCGAATCCTTTACACAATTAAAAAGAGGGGCATCATATTTGTATATTCTGTAAATTGACGCAAAAGTAAAAATCAAAGTATTATTTACGAAAAGAAACAATTATTAAATATCAAACAATTATTAAATATCAAATTACTGTAAAAACAATATTCTGAAAAATTAGAAATTAGAAAATTATTTAATTTAAATTTTTATATACGATAGATAACACGTGCACAGACTAGTAATTATATTTTTAACAAAACTGATCAATATTTAATGGAGAAGGGCATTGCTAGAAGGTCATGATCATGACCTTCATAGTCACTCTAAGTCATAGCCGTTGATGTTCCAGTAGAACTGTAGGTTCGAGATCTGATTCCATTAATAATCCATCATCAGAGAAAGTAAGACATCTCACTCACACTAAGACAATATTAACATTTCACTCTAAGGCAACAGGAAGACTACTGGCAACGGACCTCGTAATTTTGAACCATGGTCTAGTGAAAAGCACTACACCTGACCTGGCACTCCTTTCTGCTAACTTTCATACAACACCAGCTTGTGGACTTTGCTACGACAGATTTAACGTGCTTCAGCTAGGGATTTTTTCCCGAACAATAGTAAGATTTCCGTACTTTTTGTATTACTGGGAATTATACTTCGTTCCCGGGAACGGCACGAGGCTTAAATATTCTATGAGGTTGCTATTTTTGACTTGACTACGGATTTCAACCTCGGATGTAAATTTCAGCTGACCCTACGGTGACAATTTGCGATCGGTCACTCCGAACTTCCTAGAGGGAGGAAGGTTCGTTATTCTAGCAGTGGGGAAAGTAATAAGAGAAAAAGTAATGCCCACGTAGGGTTAGAGATATTTCATCCAGCTTGCCTTTTTAAAGAGTAAGTCTATGAAACTATATTTGCCCTTGATCAGTTCCTGCTGTTTAAGGAATATTGCTTTGTTTTCCAAAAATATTTAATTTTTAAAGAAATCGTGTTTCTTAGTCTATTAGCACGACCAATCTGATATAAGTTCCGAGATCTTGATTTATTTAGATAACGTAAGTATACTAATACTTAAAACTATTATTTAATTTGTTTGTTTGTTTTTAAATTTTATTCGGATTCTTGTCTTTATTATGAGTAATTTATTTTAAGGCGATATGGTACCATCTTCACAATTTTTTTATTTTTAATATTTGATATTTGGTTTTAATTGTGTTTCATAAAGGCTAATATTTAATAATTCCATACAAAAAATTTTTAATTTGTTGCAAAATGTTTGTAAGTTTTTTTTTTAGCTTTTTTAAGCATTTTCTAAATCTCTAAGGCTTTTTTAAATATGTCTCCTTTTATTCAAATTTTTTTTCCAAGTACTTATACTATACTACATAAAACTGTGCATGGGGTTTTTTCTGCTGCTGCTCTTTAATTTTTTATTAATTTTTTTGTAGTTTAACTCCCAAAAATTCTCAAAACATTAATTTTGATTTTGAAATTTTATAGAAAAAGTACTAAACACACACACACATACATGTTACAGCTAATTCCATGCACAGTTTTACAAAACATACATTTGAGAACATGTATAAAAAATTTCAAATCCGTACTTCAATTATCAAAAAAGCCTTGGGGTTTTGAATAACAGTATATGTACAAAAATTCAACTTGGAGAAATATGAGTTTGAAGTTTCATTCTATGAATGGCATGATATAATATTCATCGAATAGTCTGAAACTTTTATGAAATGTTAATTAGTTTATTTAAAACTATTTACCATAAAAATTTTGCACAAATGTAGAACAATTAAACAGTATACTGCCATAATGAATATATAGAAAAAAACGAATGAAAGATCAATATTTCATAAAACTTTATCTTAATAATTATAAAAAAATAAATACACACACTTCAGAGTTAATTCCATGCTCAGAGATAATGCACAACATGCGCAAAAGATGTTTATGCCTTTATATTTTATTTCCATGATTTTAAAAGCCTTCGCATGTTAAATATTATACACGAATAAAAGCAAAATCAAATAACAATTTATAGGTAAAATACAACAAAATCTAAGATCTGTGTATGTGCATTTGTTTAAATATCTTAAAATATTTTAATAATAAAAGTGTTGGATCTCTTGCACATGGGATATATATATCTGTCCAAAAACAAATATATAAAAATGGGAGAGTTTTTCTATTCTTGCTAATTAGATTTTTAATTATCTGAGTTATCAAAATGAGATTTAGTATTGGTGCTTAGGGAGAATCCGCTTTGAAGTTTTAATTTCATTCATAATAATATCATAAAAAGCCCGCACAACTTTTGAATCTTGACCAAATCCATTTGATCTTCCGGTAAATAATTCACAAACTAGAATTTTTGCAGGAATTGCACAATTCTTTCTTAAAATGATTTATTACTGCATATATAATGTCAATCTCGTTGATAAACAAAGTATTCCTAAATGTGTTAGAGACATCAAAGGGGCCTAGTGGTTAGAGCATCGGACTCCAGACCCAAGGGCCTGGGTTCGATGCCCGATGCCACTAAATACCACCGAGTATAGACGGAGTACGTGCCCGTTAAATCAGTGGGTCCGAAAGTCTTGTGGGCGGTCGCAGCAGAAACTACGAGTGGAGGGGGCTGAAGAATATTTCCCTCCCCTTCAGCTCCATGCCAAAATTGTGGAGGTGGAGATAGGTAGTGTCGCCATCTATCGTTAAGAAGTCAAACCTGTCTCACAGGCAATGGAAACTTTCATTCCTTCCCTGCGGGAAGAATACGACAACAACAACATTTCGTTGATGCGCATTAGAAAAATAATTAATTCATTTTTATCAGTCTCTTTTCTAGCAGATAATCTGCAATGTAGGGTTTGGTAGTTGCTGTTTAGCATCAAACATTGCTCCATTACTTAATGAAAAATGCAGGTAAAGCTTTGAAATTTTGCAGGCATATTTATAAAGATTCGGGGTATCAAATGAGGCAATAAATTTTTTTTGACAGTTTAATGATTTTCAGGGTACTATAGCACCTTAATCAATCTCTCAAGTTTTTAATTTATTATTTTTCTTAACCAAACATTCGTGTGAGATTTTTGCATTAATATTAATTATTTATATTAATGATTATTGTGTTTATGTAACAATAGTACAGCAATTTCATAAACAAGAAAGTGGCTACACAAATAAAGTCTCTTAAATACAATAATTAATATTTTTAACGTGCGTAATCGTTACTTATGTAGCAAATAAGTTTTTAAGTATTTATTAACATTTATTTCTTAGTGGCAACATTAGAGAAATAATTGATTCAGCTTCAAAATGATTAAATTTCAAATGCATGCGAAGTCAATGAAGTTTTAGTAATTATTTTTTAATGTGAATTTTCTTTTTTCAAGTTTTTTAATTTACAAAAATTTTAATTGCAAAATTTTTTTTCTTGAGGTTAGCAATATATTTACTTTTAGTACTAATAGTGATAAATTACATTTAAAAAAATTACAACTTTTAATTTTGAGAGATTTTTCCTCTGTGTATATAATAGTTAAAAATAAAAAATAAAAATATTAAGGTAGTAACGGCATCTGCAAAATAAAGATAGTGTGCGGACATTTATTTATTATAAACTAAGTAAATTCTTTTGTATCCGAATTTGCAATAATTTCTTTAATCAGATTAATTATTTATTCCATCGAAATACTTTCTGCAAATATCGTTTCGTTTTGTATTTTTTAATATATAAATGAGAATTTTTCTTAGAATTTATATGCATCATTTATATATATATATATATACTGGTGTCCCCAAAAGTTGAGCATAATTGATAATTATGTGAATAAAGAAGGAACTCTAAATCAAAATGGCGGGAAACGTGATATGCGAGTATAAAATGATTATAAAATAAGGAAGCAAATTAAAAGAATGATAATAAATTTTATTATCCAAAGTAGCAGTTTGAAAGAAAACTGAGCATAGCAAGGATTCACACATTAAAGAAAAAATGAAAGAAAACATTCAATAAAATACTGATTCTGCAGTTTAATAAGGCGTATGTGTGGTCACCTCTGACAGCCAGGCACGCAGCACAGCGATTTACCATACTTGCTATGAGATGATGAAGGAGTTGTGGGCTCAAACGGTTCCAAGCTTCTTGGAGAGCTCTCTTCAGTTCTGTAATGGAGCTTGGTGGGTGCGACAGGGCTGCAATTATTCTCCCGAGCATATCCCATACATGATCGATAGGATTTAAATCAGGGGAGTTCGCAGGCCATGACATGCGCTCGATGTTTTCATTTTCATGGAAGTCATCAATCAGCAACGCTCGGTGACATGGTGAATTATCATCCATGAATATGAAGTCAGGACCGACAGCACCTCGAAACAGGCGAACATAAGACTCAAGAACTTCGTCTCTGTACCTTTGAGCAGTTACAGACCCCGTGTCGAAGAAATGAAGGTCTGTGCGGCCGTCCATCATGATGCCTGCCCATACCATTACTCCCCTTGATGGAAAATGATTTCTGTCCGTTATGTTTCTTGGTTCAAAACGTGTTTCACGTTCTCTCCATATCGTTACCCGCCAAGAATCACTACTCAGACTAAACCGGGACTCGTCACTGAACATCACATTGGCCCACTCTCCCACACTCCAATGTTGATATTTCAAACTCCAGTTCAAACAAGCGCGTTTATGTGCAAACGTGAGGGGAATGTAAACTGCTGGTCTTCTGGCATACAGGCCAGCATGATCGAGTCTCCTGTAAACAGTTTGTCTCGAAATTCGTATTCCTGTGGCGACTCTGAGCGTCTAACCCAGTACTCTGGCAGTACTGCCCCTCTGGCGTCGCGCACTTATTACCAGATATCGGTCTTGGCGAGGGGTTGTGACTCTTGGTCGACCTGATACTAGTTGTCGGGTAACATCTCCCGTTCTTTGAAACCTCTACCACAGTCTTGAGATCAGACTGCTCCACATTCAGAATTCGAGACACTTCGGTTTGTGATCGTGAGGATTCCAGCATTCCAACGATTCTTCCTTTCGTAAACATGTCCAATTGGCGTCTTTGTGCCATCATTCACCTTGTTTGATGGTTAACAACGTTCCTTCACACAGCAGTTACACGAAACTTGTCTGAACTTCCTATGCTGCGTGAATCGGTTTCTCCGGCGTTCCGACTTGCGCCGGTGTTTCGCGCAGGACGTAGTCGACTGAAAAGTTTTGCATAAACCCAATGTTTCTTCTTCACCCAGTTAATATCCGCAAGAAATTTGGAATAATTTTACGAATATTTACTCCATGTTTTTTGCATTTTACGATTTATGCTTAACTTTTGGACACAAGTGTGTGTGTGTGTATATATATATATATACAGTGGTGACCAAAATTGTGGACACTTTCTAAAATTGTTATATTTGTTTAAATTTGCACCTTTATAGAGAATGTTACGTTGCACAAAAGGCAAAACTTTTATATCATTTTAAAGAGAATTTAATACTATGTGTTCAATACAAAAAATAAAATTCAAATATTTGCATCGTAATTAATGTTATATCGCAAAAACTATTGATATACATTAGATTCTGATGATCGCAGTGAATTATGAGTGCTCAGTGGGGTAGCATTTATTTTTTTTACAGTTTCACATCGACGTTTCATTGAGCTAAAAATATTCTTAAGCTCTTCCTTCGTCATTGCATGATGCCAGGAAACAATTATATCCTCAATTAGTTCCTTTTTATTTCATAGGTACTGCATTCGGACAAGAGTTTTCAAACGGTGCCTCAAGTTTTCGATAAGATTTAGGTCAGGACTGTTTCCTGGTCGTGGAGCAACTCAATCATCTTAGAACAATACAAGTCTTTCGATTACTTTACTGTGTGGCAAAAAGCAGAATCTTGCTGAAAAATAAATGAAACATTGTTGGTAAATAGATCCCTGATGGAAGGTAAAAGTTTGGGTTCTAGAGTGTTGTCAATGTATTTTCTGACCTTTAGTGTCCCATCGATATGAAAGCGACTATACCAGCAGCTGATATGCATGATCAAATAATAAAACTATGTGGGTACTTCACAGTTGGCTGGATGTAGTCAGGGGGTTGCATTATCGTATAATACGACTTGCATATTTTTGGTCATCACAACTGAATAACGATATCTTAGTTTCATCCCTCCATATAATTTGTGATAACAAAATATTTGCCCAATTCATCGGTTCCTTTAACCACTGCAGTCTTTCACAGCACTGCTGTAAATTGAGATACGGTTTTTTTCGTGGAATTCTACCTCTTTGTATAAAATCTGCTAATCTATTCCTGGTTGTTTTTGAACTGACAGAAACACCAATATCATTCAAATAACTCTGATGGCCGTTGATGACATTTTATCTTGAAGACGTAATATTTTATTCGTCTATCATCAATTGATGTGATGCCCCTTTTTCGTCAAATCAAAAGACGTCGCCATATGCCGCAATATGGGCCTTTAGCGGTATCATCTTCATAAGCCAGTAACAACCTCCGCACCATGTTGATCATTTTGGTGTAGTGGGTAAGTTACTCGGCTTCGGATCCAAAGGTACCTGGTTCTATCCTATTGGATAAGAGCGCCACATCATTGGTGACCCTAGCTGAACTCATAAAAAGGCAACCTTATGAACTGTCGTGGCGCCATCTATCCACCGCAAATGCAACTAAAAAAGCCGTCGCATAGTGACGCAATCTTCAAGCCGTCACATGGTGACGCAACCCTCAAGCGATCACGCACGAATGTCGCAACCAGCAAAACCGTCACAACTAGTGACGCAACCAGCAAACACGCTTGATATAACAAATACATCGTTCGTTCGCCTATCCACCGACTCACTGGTGGGGGAGTGTGTAGCGGTATCATCTTTGTAAGCCAGTAACAACCTCCGCACCCTGTTGATCATTTTGGTGTAGTGGGTAAGTTACTCGGCTTTGGATCCAAAGGTACCTGGTTTTATCCCAGCGGATAAATGCGCCACTTCAGGCCAATAGTAAAAATCCGTTCTTGCCTTTATTCAAACACAATAAATAATAATAACGATATCGGCATTTGATGTTCTCGTGCAGTAGCGTAACGAGGAATATTAGGGCTCCAAGCCAGATCTTACAAAGGGTTACGTACTTGGCATCAGTCCAGGCTTTGGGCCCCCCACGGAGAGGGGATACGTTATGCCACTGTTCTCGTGTTTATGGATTTGGCAAAGAAAAAGTATAAAAACACTAGATTCTACCGAAGGTGGCAACAACTGCGACTGCCTATTTCGGAGTATTCTAGCTATAAAGGATCTGCAGTGGGTCAATGAGTAAAATTAAATAGAACTTTTTAGTGCTCTTGGTGTGAAATCTGGGCACTCAAATATATATTTTGGTTAGATATCCGGGCATTTTTTACACTGCTTGTAAGATCTTGTTTCATGAGGATGGATTTTCATGCCCTATTAGTGATGAGTTCTTAATCTTGCGGTTGTGGATGTTATGATTCTTGTTGAGTCAAAGTCTGTTATGAGTAGTTTCTTAAAGGAATGGGGGAAAAGTCTAGATCTGGATGGCTAGAATAAATGTTATAGTGGTAAAAGACTGGCCATGATCTCTGACTTCTTTCACCAAAGAATCGGCCATTCATTCCCTTCAATTTTTACATGTGAAGGTATGCATTGTAGCACACAGGATTTCCCTTTGACTTGCAGCTGCTCGAGTGGGAAAATTATGGAGATGATGCTAGAGGCCATTATAAATGGAGAGACTAAGGATACCAGCATTTTGTGAAGTCTTTTGAATTGACGACTTAATTGATTTGGCGAAACAGGTCGAAAGTATAATTCGTAAGCACAAAAAAAAAACTTTGTCTTATTTAAATTAACGGTATTTATGCAATAGAATTGCAGCAGCAAAATTGGCGTCACGTGAATCATGCTGCATCAAAAAAAAAAAAGATTCTAACTTGTTTTAAATGGGAAAAAAATCTGTCAGATTATGGTGGAAAATGGCGCTATTCGCGCTGTGCCAATTTGGTTGCAGTGACGCTAATACGTAAATACCAAATTAACTTCTATTTTTACTAATAAAACAATTTAAAAACAACGTTTAATGAAAATGTTTTAATTTTAATACTTGTAATAAAATTTGGATTACAAAGAACAGAATTAATATTTGACAGTTAAATTGTAATTTTTTTTGTTACGAATCACACCTGCTAGCACCATGATCTAGCAACCTACCTTCACCCTCTAGCAATAATGATCTTAGTTTTAGAAGTATGTTATACCAATTACATATTTCTTTGAAAAGTTTTACACGATTAAAATACTTTTAGTAGCATAACTCCTTAGTGTATCCTTGTTCTTTTCAAAACTATGCGTAGAACAATTAAATACTTTGTGAATCAAGGTCGTAAAGTGATAGGTCAATTCCATTGCCAATCTCGTCATCTGATTGTGTTTATGTGTTAACCATGATACAAATATAATAACACATGCTTTAGTTATATATGTCCAAACATAACTAAATATAAAGCTAGATGCAAAACATAAACTCAAAGTTTATTTTTTAAAAAAAAATCAAATGGATAAGTAAAAATAATTGTGTTACTATTTCTTCTCTTTTACCATCAATCCAACTCACTAAGACTTATTACTCTATACGTGTTCATCAATTTGAAATAACAGACCGATTCATCTTAAAACGGAAAAGCGTTGTTCCAATGAAAATAGCATCTTATCACTTCACCAACTGATGTGATGGTGCCCCCTACCCCTCTGAGGTCATCTGACAATAAAGTAGGAAAGAACGTTCTCAACTCCGTTTCTTAACTCCCCCTTTTAAAAGCACTTTCGAGTGTTTTCACTTTGTTCGCATTTTAACTCACCCCATTCCCTTCTTTCACCCCTCTTTAAAGTTACACTTTTAATGGCTTTAAAGTATCTCTTACGTGTTCCATCCTCAGTCTTGCCCTCTGCCTCTTCACACAGCCGTTAACATCTCAACTCTCCTCGACAGTCACAACACTGTTATCCACTTTCGGACCCGAAGTCTTGATTATATTTTCCTCAATTTTCTACTCACTATACTTTTCTTTAGAGAGTAAAGATTTCTCCTCTCTGGAGTTTAAAGTTTGCCCTCCACTTTTACTCCAGCTTCCTTTCGCATAGAAACTGCGTGAATTAGATTAAAGTGGCAATGATTGATTGAATCAAATGCCCTTTGAAGAGAAGAATGGGCTGTTTTCTTTCTTTTTTTAAGGGGCTTAGAACTTTCCCCGGTTCTTTTTTTCCTTCTTGCAAAATACCTTTTGTGAGATCTGAGGGAAGAGAGACGCGTCGGTGGTTTCTTCACTCACTTGTCTATTAACTGGTTACTTTGCCTTGCAGACATTTTTAGACTTTCGGCTTGATGAGTCGGAAAAAGAAAGAAAATGTTTCAATGTGCAACGTGCCTTTAGGATCTATTTATTCAAAATTCTTGGGGAATGGATTTAAGTCGAATATTTTCACTGAATTCTATTTTTCAGTTTGAAAAAGATTCACCTGCACTAGCATGACACACAAACCCACGAACATATATAAACACATATAAACTGCTGTTTGTAAAAAAAAGCAGCACCATGAAGAATTCATCAGAATTAAATGAAATGCAATACAAAAATGACTTGTACAAATAAACTAATACATTTTCAAAGCAACAAAAAAAATATTAAGTGTTTGAAATTAAAATTTGGTGTAGCTACACACACACTATGCGCTTTAATGAGTGCTGCTATACGAGTGGCATGGAGTCAAACAGATGTTGAATGTCTGATTGTGGAAGAGAATTCCATACTGTTTGATGCAGATCCAAAGTTCGTTTTTGAAGATGTAGGAAGCGGATCACGTGCGAGACACCAGCCAATCAAATCCCACACATGTTCAATAGGCGACATATACAACAAATAAGAAGGCCAGAGAAAAAGCGAGAGGTTGGACGAAATTTCCTTACAACCTATAGGCGTGCCTTATCCTGTTGAAAGATAGCTCCAGGGATGCTGTGAAGGAAGGGAACGACTTCCGGATCTAGCACTTCACGGACATACCAGTTGCTATTCAGATTACCATCAATTCGTGGCAGCTGAGACCTTCCATGATACACAATTGCAACCCAGACCATAACTCTGAGTGTTCGACTACTGTGACATTCGATAATGCACTCTGAAAGGCAACGTTCACCGGCATAGCATTTAACACGAATGCTGCCGTCATGGTTCCACAAATTAAAGCGGGATTTGTTATAAAAGACAACTTATTGCCAATCAGCCCACCAGGCTCTGTGCTCATGAGCTCATTGTAGACGTAGCGGTGGATAGTTTGCCATGAGAGGGATCTTGAAAAAGGAATCCTTGCTCACAGTCTACGGTGCAGCAGACGGTGACGAATTGACAAAGACGACATTAATGCATATGTAGCAGTAGATCAACGAGCTGCCAACTGCCCGGAGGAAGCTGTACGGTCATTCACAGCAATGCGGACCAGGTGTCTATCACCGTGAGCTGATGTCACCTTTCGTCATCCACTCCCGGTTTTTCAAGTTGTCCTGAGCAAGTTATCCAAACTCGCATCAATATGGAACTGTTCCGCTGCACACAAGCTGCTATTGCGAGACACGAAAATCCTCTTTCACGAAGACCGATGATTCACTCCCATTCGAACTCCGTAAGTTGTTGAAATTTTAACCTATTTCGTCGTAGAGGCATACTTAGGTCCCACAAAACGTTCGCCAATAACAAATAACCCTGCCCAATTTTCAATGTCCCATAGGTGTTACAGCCCTCTATTTATACTCTTTCAGCATCAGTTCAGAAGGCACTACTCACACTACGCATGCGTGGTGACACTGAAACTTTACTACCTTTCATATAACAATCTGTAATTGACATTTTCTGCAAATTTCATTTCATTCGGATGTTTCATTTATGTTGTTGAATTTTTTACAAACCACAGTTTATATACACACAGTACACTAACACATATATCGTATACACTAACACATATATAACACACACATATACACTCATGCATATACACACGTATGCATACACACATATGTATACTCAATGTATTCACATACATATTTCTATATACTGAAATATGCACTAATTTATTTACAGAAAATATATATACTGAAATACCAAAAGTCATGGGATACCAAAATGTAAATATCCAGATAGCGGTAATATGACGTAAGAAATATACACATGGATAGTTAAGTTTCAGGGCTTTTATGTGTACTCAAGTAATTAATGTGAAAAGTTTTCTCGTATGGTTATGGCCAGACAACTGGATTAACAGAACTTAAAGCGTTTTTTCTTCCTTCATGGAAAATTTTCTGCTGACAAAGATTTTGTAAAAAAGTGAATGCCATAGCATTAAACAATTCCTCCACACTGGGATCTGACTACAAGTCAATAAGTTCTAGCAGCAACTCCTCATGTGCTCTATCAGTATTAAAAGTAACAGGATAAGAGAGAAAATTGAATATTCAGGTTTAATTTTTATAAAATCTCGAAATCTTCTTCTGACCTCTTCTTCCAAACTCTGCAGATGATCTTATAGTAGAAACACTTTCAGGAACTTTGTTTTCCTACTGGTAATTACGAATCACTGATGGCACACGAGAAAGAAATCTCGGCTTAAGACTAATTCGGAGGACCGCATAAAAACATTTGCAGGCCGTTAGTTGCCCACCCCTGATATAATGCATACATATAAGTACCAGCATTTTTAAAGAACTAAAATATTTACACAAGTCTGTTTGTCCGTATCTTTAATTTGTATCAATACTTTTCTTTAAAAATATTGTGAATTTGATTGTTTTGTGATCTCTCTTGCATTGCGTTTTCTTTATATCTATCAGTGATTATAAATTTTTTAATAAGATGTGATATAAAAACTTCTTTTTCTTCAAATTTAATATAGACTTGTCGAGACATATACAAACATAAGTATCGGATATATTTACGAGGGATGATCAGAAAAAAAGATTACCAGCCGCAGCATTTGAAAACTACATATTGTGGAAGAATTTTGTTTACCCAGAAGGGAGATAGATAGCCCTACTTGTTATACAGCTGGTTTTTGGGTAGGTAGTGAAAGTTCACACGTTTCAGGACCATTGAAATGGCAAGACGCTTAGAAAATTAATCTCGTTTAGAAGTGCGAGCCATAATTCGATTTTTATGGGTATAGAATGTGTCCGCATCTGAAATTCACGGTCAAATTGAGGAAGTTTATAGTGCAGAAGCAATGAGCAGACAACATGTTGCGAAATGGTGTCGCTCTTTTTAATCAAGCAGGTAGGATGTCAAAAACCGCAAATGACAAGAGTGACTGGTCAATCGACGACAGAAATCAACACGGCCCGAGTTGACGAAATGATTCGAAATATTTCAAAATGATTCAATATTTCATGTTCCCGAGGTTGAAGGAGTACTTATCCAGTTGACAGGGTTCTCTTCAGGCAGTGCTATGAAAGCATCCACCGAGATCTGGCTTAATGGACAGGGACCTGATTTCTACTAAGACGGGTTGTTCCTGCATTCTGATAAATGCCTAAATAGATTTGGTGATTCTGTCAAAAATTAATAGGCACGTATGCTTCTTAATTTCCTTTTGTATTGTTTGTTTATTGTTAATAAGTATTTCTTTATTCAACCTTTTTTATCACCCCCTCGTAAAAATAACTAATATATCGGAGGTTTTGAACTCGGTACCTCCGATTCGTAAGCGCGTAACTTACCACTAGACAAAAGTGATCACTCCTGTCCGGAGGCTGTTACTGGCTTATTTAGATTCCGCCACAGTACTCCCCACCAGGGAGTCGGCGAACGAACGAGATATTTGTTGGTATGGCCAGCGTGGGAGTTGCTACTATTGCGTCAAGGAGTCTGGCGACTTTTGCTGCGCCGAGTGGGTCCGGCGATTTTTGCTGCGCCAAGTGAGTCTGGTGACTTTGCTTGCTCTTCTTGCAGGTAGATGGCGCCATGACACATCAGAAGATATTGCGTTTTTCTTTTCAGCCGTGGTCACCAATATCGGAGGTTTGAACTCGGTACCTTCCGATTCGTAAGCGCGTAACTTACCACTAGACAAAAGTGATCCTTTTGTCCGGAGGCTGTTACTGGCTTATTTAGATTCCGCCACAAATATAATTAAAGTAGCACATTACACACATTAAATATAGTTAACAGACTAAAAACAAACAGCATGAAGCACAAATACTTGTTGATCAAGGAGGCTTGCATTGGATAATGTAACAAAGGATTTTTAATCAATTTAATTGTGTATATAAGTGATTTGAAATTGAATTAATTTGTTTTATTGAATTAATGCCGTTGGTTGCCACCCCCTCATCAAATCGGTAAATTCAAGACCGCCAGGTCCGACACCCGCTTAATCCGCCGCTGCTAAGGAAACAAAAAGGTTTCGTTCTTCTTCACAGTGAATGCTTTTTTTCCCGTATATAATCTCTCCTAGTTCTCATCATTAATGTAAACCAAAATATTAGCTACTTTCTCAGCAATTAATTTCATTAAATTTTTGGATTTTAATTCTTTTGGCACATTTTTATTCTTAAATTCTCTTTTTACTGAATCAAAAAATAGATTCCATGTTTCGTTTCTTCTTATCTTCGATCTTTTTCATAAAAATAATCGGAACTTCCGCACTATCGCAACAATGCTAACGTTCAAGATAACTTACCACGTTGGCAACCCCGATTTTGCATGTGTCGTACGCACTGAAAGGGCAACCATGTGCTTCGTTTCATATAATGTCGCCAACAGGGTTCCGAATATTTTTTCCCCAATCATTTTTGTTTTTGCGCTCCTCTTCTCTCGTTCATTCGTTGGAGTTGAGTGAAAGTAGGCTGCATGACGGTAATATTTAAATAAAGAAAATAAAACTTCACTGGAAAAATTATGCGTGAAATTTAACTTTAAAAAAAAACACGTGCCTGAAAAGTTTTCAATTCAAAACTAAGCTCGCGTCGCCGACTGACGTAATGCACCCAAATCAGACGCTTAATTTAAATTCACTCTGCAGCAAAATGCGCCTAAAGAAGATATCAATTCAAAAATAAAATACACATTGAGACATTGATGTAATATATTTGTAAATGTCTCAGCCCTGCACAATGTATTTGATAATTAACTAAGTAATAAATTAAAAACAAGTTTAATAGTTATTAGTGACTCTCATGGGCTTGTGTTGAATAGCAAAGTTTTTTAAAGGAAGGTTTTATATTAGAAATTGACACTCTAAGATTTTTTTCTTTATTTAGCTGAGATCTATATGGATGTTTGAGAAAATAAATGTTTTATTTGATTCAAAATTATTTTTTAATCTCTTCCAATTTAAAAATTTGAAAGGAAAAGTAACATAATATTGTCTCTCTTATTCTACTGCTTAAAAAAAGCAACTTACTTAAAATATCTATTTCCTAAAAGTAACATATATAAAATTTAATACTTATCAAGATAATTTGTACGGTTTATAATTAAGGTCGCTTTGTAGTTTTAGTGTCTAAGAACGTTATTATTGCACTCAATACACTGCTAATGTATCAAAAGTCGAG
Source organism: Trichonephila clavata (assembly GCA_019973975.1). Taxonomy (NCBI): domain Eukaryota; kingdom Metazoa; phylum Arthropoda; class Arachnida; order Araneae; family Nephilidae; genus Trichonephila; species Trichonephila clavata. Next base: position 36,272 of record BMAO01017706.1, read on the forward strand.
AAAATTATGATTGAAAATTGGGTCGCAAATATTGAAAGTTTGAGAATCACTGCTTTAGATGAAATATTTTCTTATATAATATAGCTAAAGCAAAACATTTTCCCATATAATGCAGCTAAAGCAAAACATTTTCCCTTATACTTCCTTTGTCGAAATTAGAGGATATTAAATATAATCTCTTAAAAACTTTATGGTGTGGGAAGGTAAATCCTAAATTATAATTAAGCATAGAAGTTTTTTACATTAAAAAAGTATTCAAAACATTATATTAAAACATAATTCGCTTTATCTAAATTTTACAGTTCACTTCATGATTTTAAATAGTATCTTATAATTCTCCAGAATAAATCTTGAAAGGAGTTTTTGCTTTAGCACTTTATGATATATACGTTGTAGTTGACCACTTTTTGAGTTAGATTTTTTAAAATCTTCTGCCTGTTTATGACCTTTCGGTCCTAATTCGACAAGCAGCCCAATACACAATCAAGAATGTTAAAAACAATCACCAACCACTCAAAGAAAAACAAGTGATATGAATTCTGCAGCAATACGCATGCAATGGTAGCAGCAAAAAACAGCAGTGTGCACATGGTGTGTGTGTTCTAATTTTTAAATAAAAGCAGGGCAACATGTGTATTAACACCCAAGTAAAGATTTATTCTAGTTTATTGGTTTATTTTATACAGTACAGATTGGTGTTGAGAGTTCGACAAATAAATCACGTACATGTATGAAAAGTTGTGGATTACTCAGGAGTCATTTTTAATATCGTCTTAACCGAAAATATTCAGGAAGGCATGTTGAATACACATTCATTTGTTGACGATGATATTTTATTAGATAGTTTATTGCACGAAACAAGACGGCATTTACAAATCATGCATATTGCAATGACAACCCAAAAAGTGCGCTTGGGGCTGATAAAAGCGTTCCTTTGCTCAATCAACCACCCTCAAATTATTCAAAACTAGAACACTTCAGCAATGTTCTAAAATTGCATGATTTAATTCCTGCAATCCGATTGATAGAGTCTGATGAATGATGCTGTATTGCATCGGCTAACAACAGCAATTCGGTCGCGTCACTTTTTGGAAAACTGAAGCTGTGTTAATAGAAGATTCTCACGCGGGAGCACGCGTTTGGCACGTAAATAAATATTAGTATGGTATATAGGAGGATTCAGAACCAAAATGAATTAAAGCCTTTTTAAGGTAACTGAAATAGAGTATCATTATATATATAATCCATAAATATATATATACAAAATAGTTATAAACCTAAGATAACTAGTCAAGGATAGTAAGCAGTATATTAGCCATAGTAGTACAATAGCAAATTCATGGCCTTAGGAACCAAAATTGCAGGTTTTAAGAAAGTTTTGTGGCTAGCCAACCTTCACCTGTATTTACCAATGAACTGGGCCATAGGGACAGTAAGGAATATCAAGAGAAATTTAACTATTACAAATAAAAATACAATTTGTTAATATAAAACAATAAAATTATAGCCAATTAATTATTACGAGTATATGTTGAAATCGATGCAAAAAAAACTAGATAAAAACTTACTACGTGAGTACAGCAACAACCATTTTCCCCGCGCGATAGAAAGGAGTATAGCAGTGCCACATAAAATTAGTTAATTATGATAAAATAACATTAAGTCTATATATAAACATTTAAAAAGATTAAATATTGATAAAAACTTTATAGAAAATAAAAGTACAACCCAAACATACATTTATTTTTAAATAAATATATTATTAATTTATGTAACATGTGGCGCCATTTTTCGATTAACTGTACAACTAATTAAAAAATGACATAATTATTACATACTGTCATTTCACTAAGAACTATTAGAAATATAATTGCAAAGAAAATTAGCAGGATATCCATGTTCAATACACTGGTTAATTAAGTTATTAAAATTTAAATATATATTAAATTTATCACTAACGAATACATTATTTCGTTAAATATAACTAAAAATATTTCTATATATAGAAATTGATAAATTCGAATTTCAGTATGGCACTTTAGAATGTTAAAATTAAAATAATATCTTTTATCCTGAAAATACAATGATACATCCAAGTAACAGGTTTTAACTGGATTATTGTTAATTTTAACTAGGTTTCAGTAATCAGGATAAAAGGTAATATTGGGGTTAAAACTAGTATTTTTACCAAAAATAATTAGATCATCTATACATCTAAAAATGTAATAATCATTATTGATGATATATTTATATTCATAAAAGTGTAAATATAAGTTAGCCAAACTATTGCTAGCAGGGCCACCTTGAGGCAAACCTTTAGTTTGCTTATACAATGTACCGTTAAAATTAATATAATTTTCTTTATATTGATTATATAATCAATAGCAGCCATCTGATGTTTAAAACAGCTCTTTACAAAAATTAGCAAAAACAAATTTGACTGTGATTAAGATTTTGTTTGTGATTAAGATTGAAATTTGATCAAAGCGTTCACAAAAATCTCATGAAAATGTTTTGAACTCCCAAAAGTAGCTTTAAACTTCGAACGAAAAAAAAAAACTCTCATACCGTTATAATTAAACCTAAAGTATTCTGAACATCTTTTTAAATCACACTACGAACTTATAACATTTGGAACATTTACAGCCATCCGTTGTCCAAATCATGCATTTTTTTCTCCGTAATTTTTCATTCTCGATTTTAATATTATGAATAAGACTACATTTTCTGATTTCTCTTCTTATATCACACACGTAGAAATTTTTATTTACAGCACACACCAAATTTCAAACACACACACAAAAAAAAGAGGAAAGAAAAGGAAAAAGATCTTGTGTTCTATTCCCTATCAACTATTCGAATCCAACCATCCGCTTCACAACCCAGTCAAATAAATTCCGACACGGATTGATTTTTTTATACCTCCGTCGTCGTCGGATACTTGACTGGGGATGTGATGCATTAAGCCCCTCGCGGCTTCACTGAAAGCATTTCTATTTCCCCCCTTTTTCATATGATTCCATCAATAGACGGCCATAAACGGCGCCTGACAGGAAGACGCCATCCCTCGCAGATTGAAAAGCCATCTATTCCTTTTGTTTTTCTTGGGAGAGGCTCATATTTTAGGGGGCGATCGAGTCGTGGGCTCCTTTCCCCGGGGTAATTATAGGAGGCTCTAAATTGACCGCCGAAATGCGATGGCAAGACCTCTAGCAATCACCGCCACTGCTTTAGAAGACGCTCCAAATTGGGTCCGGTCGAGGGTTCGGGGGCCGTATAGCCCTTGTAGGAGTTTTTCCACCGGAATCAGGAGTTATCCTCTTCTACAAACTAAAAACAAATTATTTTCAGATAAGCTCAATATAATTAAAACCTAATCATTCCTATTGAATCATTCATTTTACAGAATAGAAACTAAGTAACAAATTGAGCCAATCAAATTATTGATTGGTTCAACTAATGACGTAAGAACTCGTATAAAAGAGATTTTTGTGATATATTTCCATTTAAGGTATCCGAACACGTTCGGAGTACTTTTGAGCAAAGTAGTATAGTTAAACATTATAAATCCTTTTTTTAGGACTCGATACCAATAAATATTAATATTTAACTAACAATCTGTAAAATAAATTGCCTAAATTTTATAAAAAATCACAATTATAAGTGCAATTTCAGCAATATTTTTGAAAAACTTCAAAGCAATTAGAGAAAGAAGTAATAAATTATATTAGTAAAAGTATTACTAAAAGCAATTAGATGCATTTATCTAGAAAATGTACTAAATTTTATAAATTTTTATTAAAATGTGAAAATTTTAGAGCTGATTTTAGAAAACATAAAAAAAAAATGTGACATTCTTTATAATACCATTATTTAAATAGCAAGCCATAACTCAAAAAATATTCATACACTAAGAAATATTTTAGTATATTCTCTGGAAAATAACATAAATATCAAGTTTAAAAAGTTTTATAGATATACATTTGTAACATTTTGAGTTATCAAACTCGCCATGATAGATTTTGAGCAATTTAAATGCCACTCAATACTTTATATACTAATAATTATGCTCGTTACCTATAAACGGCTGGTAAATAAACAAACACGTAATATCTATGTATAATACAAATTAGTTTTTGTACTGAAAGGTTTTAACTTTTTCTATTTATCTTCTAAATTTAATTTCAGTCTATTAATACAGGAAAAAAAAAGGGAAGGAAAAGTTTGTTTCACCATGAATCTCAGCCCTTAGCCAGAAAGTTTGGCAATGTATTCTTTCTCTGTGTTGCCCTTTTTTAATTTGCATTTCCTTGTTTTAAGCTAGAGTGTAATAACATGTAAGTATATATGCATGTATGCTTATTCATTAAGATTGAATAATATTTTAAAGTATAACATATTAAACAAGAAAATAGAATAGTAAGGGAAAAATTAAAATAGAGTATTACATAAATAAATTCTTAGGCTTAAAGCTAAGACAGAAAAATTAGACCCTTTTTTTCGTCTGTTTACTATAGTAAGTACGTATATATTTACATACCATTTAAATTATGAAAATATATTTACTTTTTGTAATTCCAACCTTATTCAAATGTATTAATAACTTATTAATAAATAGAGCAAGTGTTATTAAATTTCTTTTTATTATCTTAACATACTTATTAATTATATTAACTAAAAATATTAATTGAATTTATAAAGTAATATCACACACAGTAAATTAGCGCTATTCACATATACTCGAAAAAATTTGAATGATTTGTAGAAAGGGTTTTCTTAAAATAAATGAGTAAAGGAACCAACCAAAATCTAAGAGATAGAAACGTTATGCAATATTTATCGAGCTTTTAACTAACATTAAAATCTATCCTTATATTTCTTTTTCGTTTGCGATAGGTTTTCTCTTTTTCACATTGTCTTCGATGTCTCTTATTATTTAAAGTGTCGAATGCACTTGGTATTTTGAAAAATTGCTCTGTATGCATTTTATAAAATTTATCTATCTCCTAACAATTATATACCAGGACCTAATTTTGTTCCCACTTACAAGTCAGGAGTCGGATTTATATTTTTAACGCCATTTTTATTTCAACAGATTATAAAAATTGTACATAATCACAAAAGTTAAATTTATGTACAATTGTACTTAATGAAAAAAAAAACATATTTACAACACCAAATATACAATTGTCCAGATATTGTAGTTATATCTTCCTTCTTTATTATATTTTATTTATTGCGGTCACATATGTTAAAATGGGTAATTTGTAGGTTCTGGAAAGCTCTCGGACATCTTTAGTTAGTAACGAAGATAAATCACATCGCAATATATCATTAATTATATTCGGAGTTTTATTATTTAATTTCCCCTTTGAACTGGTCAGCTTTCCCTTCTTTTCAGCTCTAAATGTACCAGATTTATAGAGCCACCAGCCTAAGAGCAAATATTCATGCCCGTAAAAAATGACCAAATTGGTCGAATAATCATGGTCATGCACTTGCGGTGGGGATTATTTCTGTCGAGTGTCTATCCTTAAGACTACGTTCATAATGATTCTTGGATAATATTCCCACACATTGTGCTTGCGGTAGCTGAATTGTCATGGGTTCGAGTCTTAGTACCCTAAAAATCAGCCTTGTAGAAGAGCTTATGCACATTAAATCTGTCAAGGTTCAAAGTCTTCATGTTGCAGTGGTGTGAAAGTTTGCTGAGTCAGGTGCCAGGTCAAGTGTCAACCTCATTAATTGACTAGGGAGACCTTAAGACTTGAGGCCCTGGGCTCCTACGCTAAAGCTGGCCTCCGTGACTCTGAAAAGTGGACAGTATATAGCATACGGTGTCAAATTCTCGTACAAACAATAACTTGAAATAAATGTTTATGGCTTACAATATTGCAAACCGGCTCGACTGTATGCCGCCTTCCTAGTAAATGAGTAATGTATGGGGTTAAGCCTAGACGTGAACGACGGTCATCATATAATAATACAATCTCTATATTACCGCTAGTTGGCACATGCTTGTAGTTTGAAATTCTCAGTTTTTCCGCGAATATGTCCGGGTATAACATTCAGCAATTAAAATTATTTGGATCATGACCTTTCTAAAATTGAGTCAAGAACGAGACGAGGCCCCTGTCGGTCCCAAGGGTCTGGGCCCAAGTATCCGACTACTTGCAACAACTTTTTTTTTAAAAAAATGGAGAAATGAGGATTTTTTTGTGGGTTTTAGATTTGTTTAGTATATTTTAAGAAAAATATGCTAAAATTAAGAAGAGAAAAGGAAATTATTACTAAAATGGGTAGAAATTTGCACAAAAAAAAAATAACATAAACGGGACCCATTCTGTACCAAAAGTTTATGGACAAATTTTCAATTTTTCAATTCTGATGTGTTTCTATGTTATTCATTTTTGAAATGACTTTGAAGGTAAGATTTTAATTTTTACAAAAACTAGAGCACTTCATCTTAGTTATATGAAATTGCTTAAAAAAACAGTGATTATATTAACATAAGGGACTGTAAATTTTGTATTAAAACAGTGATTGTGATAAATCTGAAGGTTAAAACTCTTCTACTATTATACAGAACATACACAAAAAATATCAGTTAATTATTTTCAAAACTTTTTCAGCAATCGATTTGAGAATTAAAAAAAAATCACTCACACATTTTGAGTAAAACGCGTTTTAAAGTATGAACCTTGCTTAAAATAATGGCATCTGCTTTTACTAAAACACTTGTAGTTCTTGTTCTAGTGAACGGAAAATAATAAACTTGGTATTTTTATCAAGCTAGTAAGATGGGCTATAAAGTCATAAAAAAAAATTGACAATTTTTGGCAAAATTCACATTTTTAGGTTAGTCGATTGCCATAAGATGTCTTTGCATTTAAGCATGATTTAAAATTGTGAGGTCCGTCGCCAATAGCTTTCGTTTTGCTAAAAAGTGCGACGTAAGTAAACAAGCATATTAAAAATTATTTAATTTTTTAAAATTGCAACAAGCGAAAAGTTTCCTTGGAATTTTTTTTTGGACGACGCAAATGGCCTAAAAACAGCGATAGGAAACGTTTTCACCAGTCCCCGGGACTTCCGTGGGAGCTTCTGTTTTATGGCTGTGGGCCCCTCGGTCTTCGAGCTTAGCATCGACGGTCGAAGGATTTGTGGGACTCCATTACTGACCAAAGGGGGAGTTGAGAGAAGGGCGATTTTGGGACTGCCGCTTTGTGGCAACTCCTCCCCTTCACCCTCTTGTGTGATGGAATTTTATTTTAAACCATTGAGCGATACCTTCCTGAGAGAGAGAGATGGATGGAAGTTGAATTTGGCGTCATTTCAGACATTATGAGACTTTCGAAGAAATCGATCGCTTTGTGTGCCACTATTTCTTTGCGTTTAATGGGATTCGACTGAAAAAAACGTTATCGATTGATGAAATATGATAAATTAGACTTAGTTTACTTTTCTGTGTGCGTCAAGTAAGGATCTTTTTAGAGCTGGTGCTGCTGTAAAGGTTTCGGGGAATTTTGTAAAGTATCGTTAATCACTCTGATTTAATAGTGTTTCTTTCATTCTTTTTTAAATATTTGAATCAAAATGCAGACATCCTTCTTGTAGCACGGTACTTGCAAAACATGGTTTCGATATTACGCTGCAAAAAACTTTAATATTATACGATTTTGATATATCACGATTTTAAAAAATTGAATATTATTTTCGTTAATTATATGGGGAATTAATTACCAGTTGGATTTTTTTTCCAACTTTATTGCTTAAAAAAAAAATCTGATTTTCTTTTTAACAGTATGTGTGGAAAATGTGTTGTTTATCTTTCAGATGGCAACTTAAGCTATAAAATAGCATTATTTCTTTTTCTATAAGTCGCAACATTGAATATAATTTTTCACTGTTTGCGAATGGCAATTAATAGATTGTTATAATCTCTCGTTGATAGTAAATCTAATTTTGGGTCCTAAATTTAGATAATATCTGAGACAAGATCAAAAAGCAAAAATTTAAACGAAAGTTCATTCCCCTGAACCCCCCGCCTCGAAGACAAATATTGCAAATTTAGATCGTGTAAGAAGCTGAGAAAAACTTTCATCCTTTGCAAAATCATTAAATTTAAATGAAGCTGTTATTAAAACTATATTTAAAAAGAAAAAAATAGAATATAAATGTTGCTTCTGGTTGTTCGAAAGGTGAAAAACGTGTATCCCGCAAACGAAACATAAATATCGCAAAATTGCTCTTATAATACGGATTTAAGATTGTTTAGATAAAAAAAAAATAAACCTTTAAAAGATTTCTTAAAACATTTAAAGAAAGGCGAGCCTTTTTTTTCTAAAGAAAAGCCAAACCTATCATTTTTGGCAAGTAAAGGTTGAAACACCTTGATTTCGATGTAATACAGTGCGCTTCGTTTTGATTTATATTATTTCAAAGTTTCGTATAGCACGGTTTCGGTACAATACGGTCTGTGGTGCACATCTGAATTATCAAGGTCAGAATAATTATCTGAATTATTCAAGGTCAAAAGTCCACCATTCATCAATACGCACCCAACATATTCTTTTAATTTTGTCTATTTTCGAAGCATAAAACACAGTAAAAACTTAATTATTAAATAAATAATTAGCATTAATTAACGCAATTAATTAATAACAAACACTTAATTGAATTTTATGTACTATATACAAAGGATTACAATCAATCGTGAAAAAATATCAAGGGCTCTGTAAATGTGCTTTTAATATATATGTGCTTTTGTGAAAACAAATATATTTTTAACTGAGAAAATATTGACAATGGGCAGGAATTGCACGAGACTACGTCACATGAACTTAAACCGTTGGCTTTAGATGGCTTAAAAATATCACGAAACAGACTAAAAGAGAGATGAAGTTTCAAAATAAATTAGAAAAAAAAATGAGAGGAAAGAATTAAAATCGTTATTCGAGTTTTTATTTCATTAAAGGTATTCGGGTTTTTTTAAAGGGTTCTTTTTTAACAAGTGAAATTTATTTTATTGGTAAATACAGTCGTACCTTATTTAACGAATTTCCCGATTTACTGAAATTTTTCTTTCCCCGATTGAAATGAAGGCAAAATCCTCTATTTAACGAATAATAAATCCCAAATTAACTAATTATTTCAACAGTTAAGCATTTTTTTTTAGTTTGTACTAGAAAAATGGGATTTTTTTTTCAAATGACAATTTTTTTTTGTCCGGAAAAAGGACTTTTCTTACAAGCAGTAAATTTCAAAGGGAAACGGTTTAGTTAAGGGTGAGAAGAAATATTTTTATTATAAGAGATATTTTTGAAACAATTCAATTCCCACGATAATGCATACAAAATTAGAAAGCAGAGGTAAAATATACAGATTTACAATTTTATTATAAATTCATTTTGCATCATTTAAAGATACACCCAGTTCTTTTCTTACACGGTCTTCTTTTACACGTTTTTAAAATAATACACGGTAAGCAAATTTAACATTTTTTTCTTTTTTTTTGCACGAATATTTTGTTCTGTAACGAACATCAAAAACATTTGGGGATTCGTATCCTCAGGATGAAGGCAATTTGAATGAGTTTATGATAGTTTATATATATATATATATATATATAAGGAAGTCGATACTAGCTAAGTTGAAGGTGAAGTTCAGCTATTAACAGCCAATTTAATTTGCGAGGGCAAAAATTTGCACAGGCATGGAACAGCATTTTATTAATTATGATCCTTACATGTTGTTGTCGTGTATGACAAAGTGCAAAGGTGTATATAACAAAATAAAGATATAGAAATTAGTCAAATATTGCCAAAGGCGTGAATCACTGCCGGGACAACATCCATGGCACGATCCGAGTATATGATGTCCATGCTGTAGTCATTGTCTATTTTAAAAAGGGCACCAACAATGGAAGGACAGTTAAAACGATGTTTGGGATCCAGTTGCTTGCCTGGGCAGTGCCTGCATTCCATATATGATCTGGATCCATCAGGCAGAATCTTCATGTTCTTAAAATGTTTTTTTCCTTAGTCTGGTTATTGTTGTTGTAATTTCTCGGTTATAATTTAATTCTGGCATCGAGAATTTTTTTCGTGGGTTTGAGCAGAGCTTTTGTTTTGCAACTGCGTTGGCATCAAAGACCGTAGTCGAAGAAGTTACAGGTGCAAGGGTTCTGGCTTCATTGGCAAGGAAATCGGCGCCATCTCGTTCCCTTCAATGTCAACATGGGCCGGTATCCACTGGAGGGTGCATGATTTGCCCAATGCACCAATGGAAAGTAAAAGAGAACTGCTTTGTTGGGTGAGTTCAATTTTTCCTTTCTTGATGGCCTCAAGAGCAGATCTACAATCGGAGAGAACAATGACGCCGTCGGAATTAGCGATATCTGTCCATGTAAGGTAAATATCTAGGGCTGTCCTAGTTGCTATGAGCTCACACGCGAAGTTGGAAGCAATTTGCCCTGCGGAGACCTTGTGCTTTGAAGTTGTATTATCTGGGTATATAAGAAAGACGCCAGATCCACCCCTATTGCACTCTGAGTCTAAAGAACCGTCAGAGTGTAGGCAGTTACTAAACGAGGCCTCATAAGACTGATCCTTACATAGAACATGCATTAAATTTTTGTGTAATATTGTGTAGCAGAGTATCAAGAATTATATAATCAACTTGAGAAACTAAAAAGACAACCCTCCCGGTAAACAACAAAAATAAAAACCCCAACAGATGCCGTTAATAAGGAATGAAATTCATTTGAACCAAAAAGCGACAGTAGTATCAGACATATCTGACGCATCGTCTACTGATGATAGCATTTTTTTTTTATCTGGTTCGTAAAAAACGTGCACGCTTGTAATGAAGTAGCGAGGAATAATTGTTAGTAGCTTTAATACTTATTTCAATTTGAATGTTTTGAGATGTATGTACTTATAGACTGTACACTAACTATAATTTTTTTGTAACAAAAATGAATTATTTTTGTGTTATACAAATGTAACAAGGAGTTTTCATTGTAACCTTTTTTTTGCACAGATTTCTGGGAAAATATTTAGAGATTTCTAAAAAATTCTAAGCCATCATACACCATTTATTAAAATTGGGGAACATAACCCCAAATTTACAGTATGTCGAATGTATTTCTTACACGATCTTTTTTTGAACGGTTTCTTACAAAACATATTTACTGTGCAAGAAGAAAAAAAAGTTGTGTGTATTTATTAACGTAAAAATAAGCAACACATGTAATGTAACTACTTCAAGATAATTAAAAAATTAAAATTGTACATGTTGTATTATGTGTGTGTTGTGTTTATTTTTTCAACATATCTATTAAATTAAGAAATAAATAACATAAAAACATTAGTGCTCCCCTTCAATATAGTTAAATAAAAAAAATCTTTTAATGTGAACCTTTCTCTAATTGGTATCGCAATATCAAGTGCATAATTTGTGACTTTCAATTTGACACGATTCTAAACATTCAGTTGTAAAACAACTTCTTTGCGAACCCAACATATTTTTCATATGAGAAGTTTTTTCGCATAAATATATAGAACCCAAAGCTGAAACCAGGTGAACATGCTATTTTATTCAATTAAGAAATGTGACTACCCAAAATCCGCCATTTTGGTGAAAATTTTTGAAATTTATTTTATGATTTTATTTTATAGCCCATGCATTTAAAATTCCAAAAACAATCTATTTTTATTTCTATGATATTTAGAAGCAAAGTTATAGCATAATTAGTAAACCAGAAGTGGAGTTTACAAAACCGAAAGTAGATCCCTACACAAAATATTTTTAAGATGTTGAATTTAAATTTTCAGAACATGTTTTATTTAGTTATATCTGAGTTATGAATCAAAATCTAATCTCTGTGTATATATTTATGTACATTATTGCTTTTTTATTAAAAAAATTTAATTTTTTAATAAATCGTGTTTTTGTATAAAATTTGGCTTTTTTAAAACACATTCAAAAGTATTACAAATCTTTTAATTCCCAACACATATAAAGATGTTATTCACGTACTGTATAAATATTATTTGAATGCATTTATTATAAATTTGTGTAAATGCAACTTTTCATCAAAATTTCACTAAAAACGACAATTATTATAGTCTTTAAAACTCTAGAAAAAAGGAAAATATTTAAAAAAATCCGAATTAGTTAAAGAGATCTTGACCTATAAATATAGTGAGTTTAAAAAATGTACAATTAGTAGAAAATTTTTTATACTGTGTTAAAATCTTTAAATATATTTTCTGAGAAACTATGTTTTTCAATGTTTTGCTTCATTGTAAGGTTCACTACAGAATTTCTTTTTAAGATATTGAATTAAAATTTTCAGAAAATATTTTATTTACTTTTATCTGCATCATAGATTATGATCTAATCTCTGTGTATATATTTATGTATTTTATAGCACTTTTTTGTGATAAAATAGCATTAGTTTTTTGTAAAAAATTGAGTTCTTGCATAAAAAATGGCATATTTCAAAAAATTTCAAAAATATTACAAATCTTATAACTCAAAGCACAGATAGTATTATTTTTGTACTGTATAAATATTATTTGAATATATTAACTAGAATTATCAATACAAGCATTGCCGTAACTGGAATTTTTCACTAAAGTTTCACTCAAAATTCCCAATGTATCCAAAACTATTTTTAATTTTGTAGAAATTGTACTTGAATTCTTAGTTTTATTCCCCATTTCAAATAAAAAATGTGTTTATTTAGTTGAAACTTTATGTATGTCAAAATAAGTGCTCCGAAGATAGTCACATACTTAAATCTCCCCAACAATGATATCCAATAATTTGTAAAATAGCTGTCGATTTATTGTTAGTTATCATCCAGATTTGTTCGTAATTTCATAGATGTTGCTTTCTATAATTGTAAAGATGTTACTTCAATAAGCTCCATTTAAAAATTATCAACTTTACTCAAAATTTGGCTAATTTATATAGACATTTAGTGTGCCACTGGGAATTTCATCGCTTGCCATAAGTTACCGTCCCCTGGCTTAGACTATTATTAAAATTTATAAGTGCAGATGAGTCACGAGCGTAACCCATCGTGTTATTTTTTTTAATAGGACAGGAAATTTCTTTATCTCATCCTGGTTCACAACGCAGGGAATATTTAAAAATTTTAACAATTATGTTACATTTGATGATGGATTGCCTAACTGTGGAACTGAAGTTGAAGAATCTGTTGATTTGTTGGAGCTAATGTGTGAATGGTGATTTTGATGCAAAAATAGCAATTTTCTAATGCTTTACCTAGTTTGGTAGCTGTGAAGGCATACCTTTTGCAGCAGGATGTAAAGAACACATCATTTTCTTCTCTGAATCAAGTAGAAAAAGAACTCTGTAAAGTCTGGGATCAAATACATTCTCTAACACCCATTAGTTAGTATTGTAAAATTTATAATTAACTCGTGCGGAATAACTCACCAATAGTAGTTTTAGCTGTTGAATGAAAATTGTGTAGTTTCTAACTATGGATACTTTTTGTGTAGATGTTTATTATAGAATTTCCAAAAGGTAAATGCAAAAAATTTGTATTGTTTGAACCTCGATGTAATGAGTAACCCCGAATTAACGAACAAAATTTTCGACCACGATGAATTCATAAAATTGTGGTGCCGATTTCAGCTCATTTCGCAGAAGATCTACACCCTTGGCACTGGTGGATTGAAATTTATTACCAGAAAACCTGGTTAAGTCCATCTTATCCGGGCTCTTCCGGGCTCCGGATCCCTGGTTGCCCCCCAAATGCCTAATGCATAAATCGGCACTGGTTCAACAGTATATTGAATATAATGAAATTTGAATATAATTAATTGCAATATAATGAACTATTTTATAATTGGCAAAAATTGTATGATTAAAAATAATTATAACAGGAAAAAAAATTGACCTTCAATATTTACTTAAACTTTTTCTCATTAATTCCTAATACTTTAGATGAATGAATTCTTTTTATAAATACTCAATTCTCTCTCTCTTATATATATATATATATGTATATGTATAACACTTTTAGTTAATCGAAGTGAATTGCATATTAACCCAGATTATACTAAGTATGAATGTTATCACATGAAATGAAAGATTTTTGACTCTTTGCTGAATTTTGGTAAACGTTTTTGTACATATCCCCCACCCCCTAAATAAAATCCTAGAAAATTCTAAAATATTACTTTAGATATTTAAAAAAATTATTACAATTCACAGGCCGAAATTCATACTAACTTTTACAACACATGTATATGAAAGATTCTATAAAATATTTTTAGACTATCTTGAACGATAAAAAAAAACCCTGAGGGAATAAAAAACTTTTATATCGACAAAATTAAAAATCTAAGAAAAACGTATTTAAAATATGTTAAGGCAGGTTAAGCATGTGAGAGTGTCAACACACAGAATACTGCAAATATCTTTAAAAATAATTGTATTCGCATCTCTCTATATATTATATATACATATATATAAATTTTAGCAAAGTTTTTTTAACCGGATGCACCACTGAAAAGAAACATTTTTTTTTTTTGCTATTGCTGTTGATATTTGTCTTTTTTAGGGTATTGTGTACCCTCAATTCGTTAGAAACAATATAGGCTGATGAAATCTGTCCATAAAGTTGTATTAGGATTAATTTTTGCTGCCCCATATCTTCTATGTACATTACAAAAAGTCTTCCATAGATTGAAAGTCTAGTAAAAAAAATTGTGGCTGAATAATAATATATAGGTACATAAAGAAAATAAATATTCCTAAACTAGCGATCTTTCCTTTGTAAAAAATCGTCCGTTTTTCAGTTTTACTAAAACAGATAAAGAACATTTGACAGATTATTTGAAAAGTTGATTAACTAACTCAAATAAAATTAAATAAGGCAAATTACGGTATATAATTCCAGTATCTTATATGATTAGAAAAGTCTACATTAAATTTTTCTAAAAATAATTATTATTTTTTAGATTTGCGTTCCGTATTTAAGGATGATGGATAAAGAAAATTATTAATTTTTAATATTAGCTACAGAATCTTGCAACACATAATAAAAATTTTGAAATTCCATGTCTTAAAGAATTTTAGTTTCAGTGAACTTTTGGAACCGTACACAATTTTGTATCGTTTAACGAATTAAAAAAAATATGCCATGTTAGAAAAATTTTATTTTTTATTTTGATTCCTTTCGATGCAATGAAATAAAAAAAGAGAGAATAGTAATGGGAAGTTTGTAGCAATAAACTTTCAAACAAGCGCGTTCATAAATTTTGTTTGAGTTTTATTCTAAAGTATTTTAAAAAATGAAAAGTTGTAATAATTGATATTGTTCTTTTTAGCAACTGATATTTAATAATTATTGAATCTCTTTCAACTAATATTTTTAAATAATAATTGAAGAAAATAATAAATGCTAGATTTCAATCTGGAGGAAATGCAAATGTATTGCATTTTACACTAAATTTTCTAAAAGTATTTATTTATCTATGATCAATTTATTTTTATCACTTTAGATTAATTTATTATCTTGCACCTTAGATCAGAAAGCCGTGATAATGACATTTAGAACTCTGAATACGTTTTTATTTGTTTTTTAATCTATATTAATTACCCGTTACATATGCATCTATTTTAGGTGTTAAATTAATCTGTAGCTTTCAAATCTTAATGTATAATCTAGTAAAAAAGTTCAACTTAATAAATTAACCAAGTACTTTTAATTAATTACATTGTCTAGTTAAATCCAGTTTAATTAATTTAATTATCTAATTTGATCTTGCTTAAATTAGTTATTTCTTCCCAATCCTTATTCTGTTTCGAGAAATATTTGGATTTTCCACTTGAATTTTCTTTTAATTCTATGATTTTTATATAAATTCGCATTTAAGTTTCTCCTCTTTCCTTTCCTTTTTTTTTCTCTACATGGCATTTATCTTGAACGTAAAGAAAAGAAATTTATAAAAAAAATGATCATATGGACTCATTTTGAAAATCAAGATATAACTGAATGATGTGCTTTATATATACTTTTGTCGTTAGGTAACAATCGATGAGATTTTTCGTTATTTAAAGCATTGGATCGCGTAATATACGACATGTAAAGGATGCCCACTTTCTGAATCGACAATATGGAGACTCTCTTTTGAAAGGCCGTTTGTTTTAGTTTTAAATTATTTACTTGATTTTTGTTTTTATAATGCACTTAAAGAAATGAGCTGACTTGAATACGAGTCGCGACTCTTGCTTTTAAGTCAATGGAAGAGACGCGCTAAGTAAGTAAACTGATTCTGTCCTCGATTTTTTTTTTTTAAATAATTCTTATCTATGCTTTATTGAACTTAAAAAGAATATCTTTATAATTCAGAGCCAATTTCAGACGGTGTATAATCAATAGAACATTTTTACTGTAAAGTCTTCTTAAAAGTTTAATTAATAGAGATTTGATTTCTCCCCCCAGTTTCCCAGAATAAGAAAAAACTTAATTGACCGATTTATCCCGCAATCATGAATTTTTCTGCAAAACATTTACTCAATACAAAAAACGTACCGGAAGTAAGTTTCATTTTTTTTTTAAATAAGATAGTACACCAGGTGAAATAATCGCCATCTGAATCGATTTTCAATTCTGGTTAAATTACGGAAGGAACGGAAAATGACGCATGCGTAGAATGGCGAAGAAGAGAGAGTAGTAGTAGAAAGGCGTGCCTCAGGTAATTTGCGTACAAATCAGACGTGCGTAGGCTGACAAGGGGGTCTCCAATGGAAAAGCGTGCTGTTATCACATGCTGATGTTATCACGTGCTGATGGACACTTGGGATTGGTTATCCATAGAAGCCTACAGACCAGGTATGGTAAAGAAGTCATGTCCCCTCAAATGGTTGGTCATTGGTGTTGAATGCTCAATGAAGGAAAGAATGTGTAGGATGAAGGTCAAAACGGATGTCCCTCCAGATCCCCAAATGAAAGCAGTGTTGCTTAAGTACAGGACATGGTGTACCTTAGTGGTACACACAAGGAGGAAGCCCCCCCCCCTGTAGACCTTGATTTTTTTCCGATGGATTATAATCCTATGTATATTGTACGTAAAATTTAATTAAATCTTGGCTCTTAATAATTAGTTTTATTAATTACTCATAATTATTTATTCAATTAATTATTTTTGAGTGTTTTTTTCTTCCCGACAATCGACAAAATCAAAAGAATATGTTGAATGGCGTATTGGGGTATGATACGAGGATGGTGGATTTTCGACCCTAGAACGCCAACTTTCCTTGAAAAATTAATGAGTTTCAATGGCATGGGAGCACCCATATTCATCTGCGAAGAAAAAATCCTTACAAAACAATGCTGAAATGGAAGAGGCGGTACATCATTTCCTTGTATTGCTTGGTGCCGAGTTTTACCAGAATGGTTTCTTCGAACCGATTGCACGAGATGTTAAATGACTCAATGTGTTGGTGGTGACTATGTTGAAAAATAGTGCAAGGTGTATGGCTCATAATTTCATGATACAATCTCTTTATTTATTTTGGAAATAAAGTTTCTGCGTACAATTAAAAAGGTGAAACTTACTTCTGGAATCTCCCTCGCATAACAAACCACAAAATTTGCTATAACGTAAATTATATAAATTGTGAAGTGCCGGGGGGGGGGCAACCCGTGGCACGGTGGAGTTGTAATAGTGGCACACAAAGGCTTACCGAAATTTTTTTTTAAAAAAATTTAAAAAATAATTATAAATAACAATTTTTTGCAATTTTATTGAAATAGGGTTGTCTCAGCCCCTCAAAATTTTTATTAAAATATTTTTGTGAATAAATGTTTACTGCAATTAACATGCAGTTGTACGTGCCTATAATAACCTAACTTTGTTAGCATCTGCAAAAGCTAATCCTAATATGACTCGGTAAAAAATTAGTTATAATTTAAAAGCCACGTTAACTACTAAGCATTTAATTAATGGTTCAAGTTGTTTTTATTTTATGCCTAAAATAACTGATTGAACTTGTAAAAAGTTTATTAATAATAAAACCTCAGTTCCTACTTTCGTCTTATTTATTATATTACTTTTAAATTTCGACTACGTACTTATTTTTTTTAAAAAAATGTTCTGTTGGATAAAAATCCCATAATAAGCCTAAAGTGGCATTTTTTCAGTTTTCCATATTTGTTTGCTGGAAAAGTTGAAAGTGGCACGCATAATTATTTTTTATAAAATAGTGGCACTCTTCCCAAAAAGGTTGACAATCCCTGGTGTAATCAATCAGATGATTTGTTTTTAAAATATACAATTCGCCTGTCAGAAATGTTTTCTTCAAACTTATTTTTTCAGCTGGAATGCAAATATTTTCTTTCAAGTGCAGATTGGATTAATTTTTGAATATATTTTTTTTTCCTTTTAATATTTCAAATTATCGCAATCATGTAATTTAGTAGTTTATAAGAATTTAATATTAATAGTTGGTTTGTCGCTGGCCTTCTGCACCTAAGGTTGCGGATTCGACCCCAACCCAAGTCTTTGAATTTTAATGATGCAGAAAATCGACAGCGTCCATGTTGTATGATTGCGTGGCATGTAAAAAAATCTGTTGAGTGCCCGTTTGGCTTATGTGCTCTCGGCAAAATTAAACTCCCAAGTTTAATTTCGTATCGTCAGAGCTCAGGTGCCTCCCTCTGGGGAGGAAACTGTGCTACAAAATTATTTGCGGTAATTGGTATCATTGGTATCGCCTGTATGGTGCCGCACCGAAAAAAAGGATACCAGCTCATAGAGAATGTACTAAGTCTGCAATGGTAAAAATACCAATCCGCAGACCCATTAGAAAAAAATATTTTGCAAATACTGATGCTCTTGATCACAAATTATATGGAAATAAAAAGGATCGAGATTATTCATTAGAGCTAACGACTTATAAAGTCAATTAGTCAAAGTCGCTGATAGTCGACTTCCGCAGAACCTATTTTTAAGCACTGCCAAAATAAAAGATGTCGCCAAATGCATAAACCATTTTCTAAACATGAGTGGGAACTATTTTCCATTTTCCTCTATTAGCTGCATGTCTCGGCGTTTGCGACTTTTCACAAGGATATACGAACCCTTTCCTAGAAGGGAAGGGCTAGAAGAGAATTAAAAATAATTTTCCATTTGCATGTATCAAAAAGTTCATTATTTTATAAAAATATATTGATTTCAGAACACACAAAAGGAGAAGAAAAAAAACCCACTTTTTCTTACTAAAATGCAGAATAGGATCTGCAGCTATGCAGTGCATGTGTTAGACAACTAAGGCTCAAAGGAATTTTCTGGCCAGTCGTTAAGCTATTTTATTCGTGTTTTTTGTTGTTTGCGATTTGTGAGAGAAGGGGTCACTGCATACCCTCTGCATGAGAAGAAAGTTTTTTGTTGGCGATGAACTTTTTGAGTGATACATAGAGAAGGTTTTTCCAGCCATTGCTGCAGTTGATTTTAAATGTCGAATAAGTTTAAGTGTTGTTGGAAAGTTTATTGGTGACATTGCGGACAGTCTTTTGCTGAGATGACGGATCTAGTTGACGCTTGCGCCGTTTATGTTTGTATCACTGGTTTCACCGTTGGGGATTGTCTTAGTTAGATTAGATGGAATGATTGCATAATCAGCCACTAAGGTTTGGTTGTGCTGTCATCTAGTGTTTGATTTCTGGGTCACCACTTCGGCGCTTTATTGTTGACCTTGGCTGGGTGTTTTGAACTGGGAGCCTTCGGGTCCTAAGTGCATATGTTAGGCGGCTGGAATGAAAGGTAATCTTTTTCCGGGCCAATCGTTAAGCGCTTTTATTCATGCCTTTCGTTGCTTGCCATTCGAGGGAAAAAGTGTATTTGCATCCTGTTGAGTGTGAAAATCAATAGCTACTTTAAAGTAAGAACTGATATTGAGTTTAAAAAAAAATGAAATGACAAGAAAAATAGAAAAAATGATTTCAATTTTAACTGTGGTTTGTGGATATATTTTTGACAAAACAAATCGAAGTTTACTAGGTATGCATATGTGCAGATTTATATTAATTAAATGTATCTAGCATTTTGTTTGTTCAATTCTGTTGGCACTTAAGACCTATTGTTTAGAAAGTATGATGCAATAAAAATGTCTAAGTCCTCACATCGATATGGTATGAATGTTTGGAGAGATACGTCTCAGCTCAGGTTTTGTTCTCGTCACTAGATCTTAGTATAAAATTCCGAAGTCCTTTCACAAATAGCCCCCTTCTTGTTTCAGAGTGTGACATAATCAACCAGATTTTCTTCTTTGTAGAAGGGCAAACTTAACTATAAAATTCTTAAGGTGTAATTCAGTGATTCCCAATGTGGTCTATATAGACCACCAGGGGTCTATAACGACATGCAAGGGGTTCATGACAGCTAAAATATAATTTGAGGGTCCATGAGGTGTAAACAGGGGTCTATGATAGGGGTTCTCATTAAACCAGATCGTGACTTTAATCTTTAAAAAAATTGATCTATAGTGGAAACCAGAATTAAGCAATTTAACTAATTTATTTATTAAATTTAGTGAGGTTAATTTGTGGTTACGAGGTGACAGTATAAATTTTATTAAGACAAGGAGCTTTTCTCAGAATTTCTTTTCAGAATTAATCTAAAGAAGTATAATATTCGACGAAGTACAATTTCTCAATTTCTCACAGACAATCTGTCGGGACATTTCAATCTACTTTCAACATTTTTTAATGCTCTTCACTCAAATTTTGAAACTAGGTTTTAGATTGCCCTTTTTTAGTAATATCACAGTAGATTCATGCAGTCACATTGAAAAAAATGCCATAGTACAATAGGAACAGTTCAGAATAGGCCCTAACAAACATCTTAAAATAAAGCTTAGAAATAAATGTCAGTAATTTTGGCTTTAAAAAGACATACGCTGTTATTTGTCACGAATTATGCAATATTGTGAGAAAGATTTTAATTACTTTTCCTAGTTAGGGGGAGTTTCAGTCAGTTTTCCAATCTCAAAAACAAAAAAAGAAGGGGGGGGGGACTGGACACTTACTAACAAAGGATATTTAGAGTCAAACCTGACTAGATTGATATTAAATGTTAAAATTTTGATATTGAAGCACCAGATTCCTCCTTCTCATAAAAAGCATTTGTTTGTTGTTCAGTTATCTTATCTATTAATTTAATTTTAATTTAATTCATTAACACGTTCTTAAGTTTTAAAAGCTATACTCTCTCTCTATATATATATTCCCTACAGAACTCTCTTAAAGTAAGTCGTAGTACCAGATGTCAAAAAGACATTTCAATTGATAAATTTGCAAAAATTCAATATTACGTAAGCAGGGGTCTACCCGAAACCGAAAAACATGGCAAGGGATCTATGAGGCAAAATAGTTTGGGAACCTCTGGTGTAATTCATGCATTAGAGTTGCTCAAAAAATATTCGAAAATCATTTTCTCAGGCTCTGGACAGATTTTTTGTAAAACTAATTTCCTGTAACTTGTTTCTTCACATACGTGATTTTGGGAGTCATTATGAGAGATGCATTATGGCAGAGATTTGTTGAAGTTAAAATGTTAAAAAACACATTCATGTCTTCTGACATGTTTTTATGCGGAAGGAAAGGAATGGAAGATTTTCGAAGAAAATAAAAGGAAACTTGTGGCATTTTGACTTCGAAATTATTTAGTTGGATTCCTGCATTTGTGTGTAGGTAAAGCAAAAATAATTGAAGTATCATCACACACATTCTATATTTAAAAAGCAAACAGTCACTCTTTCTTCATTTTTAAATTCTTTTGTATTTCCTTAAGATTTAATTCACATGTATTTTAATCATTTTACAACACGAAGTGAAAAAAAAACGCTTTTATTGCATTTACTTTTTTTAATGTAAAATTTCCTTTTATGAACATGAATATTTACCATCTTTTTTTTTAGAATAATTTTTTGATGATTGATATACCCAAGTGTGTGCTTTCTCAACTGTAATGCTTTTTAATCTTCCCAAAAAATTTTTGATTAACATTCTCATTTAAAAAAAATTTTGCTTCTCATATTAAAAAAATAAATTCCTTCACTCGTTTGCTTATAAATATCGATAAAAATTCATTAAAATAAGGATATTAATGAGTTTAATATTACATTCAATGATTATTTACTATAAGATAAGGTGACCCTAGCAAGTAATATAAAAAAATTAAGGTAACTCCTACTTAGATCAACAACAAAAATTTATTTTAGCTACTTTGTATTAAATAGTTACAATTAATATAAATATGTATATACATATGACAGAATCACAACATTAAGTGGCAATTAATCTTTATTAATTATCATTTAAAGTATCGCATTGTCATCTAAAGCAATCGTGTATATAAAATTTCAGTTCGAATGTTCAGCTTTGAAACGTGAGAAAAAAATCTTTTAAAGTTTTGACCAAGTCGCTAAAAATGAAACCAACGTGGATGTATCTGTAATTCTTTAAATAATTAATTTCTGCCTATAATTTTAATTAATTAAATTATATATAACTTATCGTATTGTTACCCAAAACAATAGTATATAGAAAATTTCAGCTCAACTGAGCGTTTTCAAATTTTGACCCAAGTTGTCAAAATGGTCGCTATGTCGCCCAAACTGATGCCAACGTGGCTGTATTTGTAATTATTTGAATAATTAGTTTTAATGAATTAATTTTATTAATTGTAATTAAATTATTGTGTTGTCATCCAAAATAAGCGCGTACATAAAATTTCAGCTCAATCGAGTGCCTTAAAGTGTATTTTATTAACGATTGAAAATTTGAACTGATAAGTAATAGAGAGAGAGTGAGCTGATAGTAGGAATTGAATATCAATTGCTATATTCAAAATTGAAATAAAACGTATTATACTTATTAAAATAATTTTGACTGTGGTTAGTAATAAATGAAAACTATAATTGTCGAATTTATAATTTATATTGTTCTAACTGTTAGTGATTTTTTGAAAAAATTGTGTTAACCCTTACGCCGTTGAATTTTTGCCGTTCGGAATTTTTTCCCCAGCGTTGGTTTTTTTTCACTTTCTCCAAGGGGAATGGTTTTTTTTTTAAAGTGCGTATTAGAGGAAGCGGTTTTTTTCCCCTTCCAGAAACGTGAGTTTAGTATGTTTGTTATTTAATCATAATCAAGTAACCAAAATAATTAGTTAATTAATAATTAATATTAAATAAATAATTTTTTAGGAATGCGTCTATATATTTATTTCATATACACATTGTTTTGTTCAGAAATTTGCTGAGATTGTGTCGCGAATCCTTGCCGCTTGTTTTCGCATTGTGACTAACTTAAAAATAACACTTTTAACTTACTGTTTAATTTATGTAACTAATATTTAATTTAATGTATGTGTGCAGCTGAGTGGCAACGAACTCTTTGGTTCACGTGCATTATGTAAAACTGGAGAGGTGATTTCACCATTTATCAGTACAAACTTGTTCTACTCAGTTGACTTGTGAAAAATTTGCGTCTGGTTTTTTTCTTGCCTGAAATTTACTACAGCAACTCTCAAAATCACTCTCGGTCAGTGGAAAATTAAGGTAGGCTTAATTACTTTTATTTTTTGAGGTTAAGCCTAAAAATCAGAGTTGACACCCAGGAACAGAAGACAATTTTATCCATCTTCGTGCATCATCCAAATTATTTGACTCGTCCGTACTCTCCGAATATTTGTACTAAAAACAGACATTTCACTTCTATCATCAAAAATATCAGAACAATTGCTTTCGGAATTACTTAATATCTCAATTGCCTTTAGCTTTCCAAAACTGGCGTCATTTCACACCTAAAAATGAAGTACTAATTCTCATAAAATATTGTATTCGAATCTCTAACATTCAGTCTAGTTCTGTTGTGCATTAGTAAAAGAAACGACTTTAGAACGAGATTCATACGTTTGTAAAGTTTGAAACATTGCAAAATCTAGATGGACGCATGCAGCGCGTCTGTAACGTTGGGGCATAGATGAACGCGCACAGAACGTTCGTAACGGCCTAAGGGTTAATTTTTTTAAAAAAATAAATGTCTCTCTTCTTTTTATTGAATAAACTAATACCTCAGATATAAATTTTTTCTATAATCTGTTTTAAGGCTTTTAAGTGTCTTTATTATGCAAGAGTAAATTTTAAAAGAGTGTACAAACTCTTTTTGTAGCATGTTATTACCATTCAGATGGGTTTAAACGAGATTTTCTTGATTATCATATTTCACCCAGGAGCTTGGAGAAATATTTAATGTAATAAAATAATTAATTTTGCGTATTAAAAGTAGAGAAATAAAAAATTTAAAATATTATGCTACGTTCTTTTGACAACTAATAAAATCCATCGCAATGCATATTGCAAATATTACATAACTGAAGTCCATAAATTAATTTCATCTCGATTCGAAGGAATTTAAAGAAAATGTTTAAGAAACAAACTTTTTTTCTTAAGTTTAAAGAAAAAGAAAATATTTCAATTCTCTCTTTTTTTCGAAAATTAGATACTTTTAAATCAATGTAAATTGTTTCATCAACTGATTTTACAAAATATGAATGGGGGATTGTTAAGAAGATAATTATTTGTGAATATATATGTTGTGATCTCAAAATAAATAAAAATCACAGTAACTCTAACAAGCAAACAACAATGAATTAAAATCTCAATGATTTACAATGCATTTTTAAAATTTATTTTCAACTTTCCTAAGGTATGTTTATTGTTATTTAATATATAAAAAAAAACTTAGTTTTAGTTGCTTTCAATACCCATATAAAATACAGTAGAACGGTGTTTATCCGAACGTTTATTGTCCGGATACGTTTTCGAACAGTGCAATGTGCTCAACGGTAGTTTCGCGTGAGGCCAAAAGTGACAGGAAACATCAACAACGAAAGTAGCAAGGGTCAATCAAATGTTGACGCTTTTCTGCGTTAGAGACAGCTATGGAGTGGTACGAACAAGAATCAGAGTGCTGTCCTACTCAACTATTGCTGCTCAAGAGAGTCAGAGATCGTGCAGCGAAAAAGCGAAGGTGTTCATTGGTACAGCGAAAAATAAGTGATTATTTTCCACAATCAAGGTAAAATTGCGACGTTTTGCACCTATTTTGCTTTTTCTTCAAGCACGTTTCCCGCATGTGATGATTTTGAATATTCGTATTGTGTCCGGTTTCATATACTGCATGGATCGCATTTGATTTTCGGTTATCCGAACAATCGCGTATCCGAACGGTGTCCGGACCCAATTGATTCGGATAAACGATGCTCTACTGTATAGCGGAATTCCTATTTTTAATATCGCATCAAGATCTTTTCACAAATGTTATTACTCCTCCATAGTATAATGAACAGTTCTTAATCAGTGCTCTTCTGGACATCGATGTGGCCTCGGTATCCAAGTGGTTATGGCCACGAACTAGTGGTTGAGAGTCGCAGGTTCACGTCCTAGTACAATGTACGTTGTCCTAGTGCAATATGTAGCCTAGTGCTATGTTTATTGTCGGTGTTAAATATCCTCGCTTTGGTGTGGTAGTTAGGAGGGGGTGCCAGTTCAAGTGTTGTCTTAGTCACTTGACCGAGGTTCAAAATTACGAGGCCCGTTGCCAATATCCTTCGTGTTGCTTTATCATGTGACGTTAATATGACTCTAATTCACTAAAGGACTGAATAGACGTATTATAAGATTATACATATTGAAAAAAGGAATGCACTGGGGTTTTAAAACTTAATTTACTTTTATTATATGTTAAAGAGAATAAGGTGAAAATTCTGAAAACGACACAGTTTTCTAAAGAGGAACGAATTGAATTTAGACGAGTGTGTTAAAAATTACAGAATTGAACACCATATTAAATTGAAAAAGATAATATAACCATGGTATATATTTCACAAAAAATAAAATTAATCATGAATGGATAAAAAAAAATAACCCCTTCGAATATACAACGATAAATTAGAAAACATGACGATAAAGGAAAGGGAACTTATTGTGCGTGTGATATATCACCACAGATTCGACATTAAAATTTAAATTTAAGCGAGACCAACGCTCAAACTTTAGTTTGAAAAATCATGCAGAAAACCAGGAACTATCACCCACCTATAAACATTTTAATGCCATTTGGAACAATGTATTTAAGGGAAAATTATTTCCCAACGCATGGCAGAAAATTAGAAGTAAATAAAACACGTAATATGACATGAGCAGCAGATAACATGAATAGACATAGTTATTGGCAAATATAATAAAAACAAGTAATAAAAAAATTAATTCAATTCCTATTTAGGTCAACAAAATTTTTTATTTTAGTTACTTTTTATTAAATGGTTACAATTAATATAAATATGTATTTACATATGACATAACCACAGTATTAAGTGACAAAATAAAAAGCGATTTTCCTTGCAATTTACTATTTTCCTTTCTATATATAATGTTAGACTATTTTTTTGTTACTATTTATTCCTTAACTAAATTTAATTAATGTAATAAAATAGTTTAGTAAAAATGAAATCCCATTCTTAGAAATCAGTCCATCCCAGGTAGGATTCGAATCCACGACCTTCGAATCCACGACCTTTGAATTAGATGTCTAACGCGCTATCCATTGCTCTACAGGAACACAACGAACGACTTTCCTTTCTATATAGGCTGTTGGAATATTTTTGTTATTATTTATTAATTTTTTGAATTCAATTAATGAATTAATATTTGAGAAAACTGTATTAACATCAAGTGTCATCCACTACAAGTTTAAAAAAATGTATTTGAACTTGAACGGATGAATAGAAAGTATTTTACTTTCGATTGAAAATTTGAAGAAGATTATATAAAGGGAGAGTGAACTAATAGTAAGAATTGAAAAATGCCAGCACATCCGAGTCACTAAATATAAAAATTTAATACAAGGATTGGCATGACATCTGGAACACGAATTAATGTTATTTGATTAAGTTATATATTCATTTTATGTTAATTATATATATATATATTACTTCTCTAATTGGGCTGCAGATTGGTGTTTTATCATTGCAGACCTAGTACATTTCCCGGGAGCTGATATCTCTTTTTAGTGCGGCACCCTATAGGCGGATACCAATCGCCGCAGGTAATTTTAACGCCTAGATTCCTTCACAGAGGGAGACACCTAAACTCTGACAATGCGAACTTGTATTAGGATTTAATTTTGCCGAGGAGTACGCAAGCCAAAATATATAAAAAAAAATATTAATTTGCGTAGCTCTTGTACATATTTCAAATCATTGAATTTATCTTAATTTTAAAACATTTTCCTGTGTTAATGCGTTTATATATATAGAAATGTTTCAATATTTCATTTAAAACAATTTTTTGATTTTATTTAAAGATCTTAAAAATGTTTTTCCAACTCTAATTTATTCTTTTTATTTGTTGTTATATATGTTACATCCCACTTGTTGGTACGTGTACGTCAGACGCTTTTTCACCAAATCAAAAACCGTCGCCAAATGCCGTAATGTTCATTAGCTAATAATGAAGAAAAGTTACCGAACATACTCAAATTTAATAGCCTTGTCTGTAAGCTGAGCAAATTCTTCTAAATCTTCTCCACATTTTACTGATTGTTGGATTTATACGTAAATACTCGTACATATCTATACGTGGGAAATATAAATACAGACTAGAAATCAGGTATCCTAACATGATAATTTTATTTTTCATCAGTAGTTTAAGAATTTAATTCAAATGAATTATTGAATTTTAATTGATTTATCGTAGGCCTGACGTGAAACTTCAGAAGATCTCGCCTTTTTTCTAGTCAAGCTGCATAAATTAATTTATATAAGGAAAGAGGTTTTAGTGTAATGCATTTATTATGTAATGTATCTAAAGCTTCGAAAAAGTTTGACAGAATTTCAAAAAAAAATATATGCTTAAAAACATTAGTTACTTAAATTTAAGGTATCCGACTACTTGTGCGACAGCTTTTGATGTGTTACTTAGCCTTTCATTTTTCAATTCGTACTATTAGTTTCCTTCCTACTATACATATACATCTTATTCAAATTTTCAATCATTCATAAAATACTTTATATTCATCCATTCAAGTTCAAATACATTTTTCAAGACTTGTAGTGGATGTCACTTGATGATAATACAGTTTTCTCGAATATTAAATCATTAATTAAATTTTAAAAAATGAATAAATAGTAACATACAAAAATAATAGTCCAACAGCATATATTAGAAAGGAAAATCGTTCGTTGTGTTCCTGTAATGCAATGGATAGCCCGTTGGATTTTTAATCCAAGGGTCGTGGGTTCGAATCCCACCTGGGATGGCCTAATTTCTGAGAATGTGATTTCATGTTTACTATACTGTTTTAATAGAATAATTACATTTAATTATGAATAGATAGTAACAAAATTTCCAACACCATATATAGAAAGAAAAATGGAACATTTCAAGGAAAATAGCTTTCTATTTTGTTACTTAATATTGGGAATCTGTCATATGCATATACATATTTATGTTAATTGAAACTATTTAATAAAAAGTAACTTAAATAAAAATTTTCTTTGTTGACCTTTGTAGGAATTGACTTAATTTTTTTTTTGTATTATTTGCTTAAATGACTTTTACGATAAGAAATATTTAATTTTTTTACAAAAACTAAAGCATTTTATCTTACTTATTATATGAAATTGCTTAAAAAGGCAGTGATTATATTCACACTAGAGACTGGGAATTTCTTAATAAATTAGTGATTGAGAAATCTGAAGATTAAAGCAGTTTTACTATTATGCAGAACATACACAAAGAATTTCAATTAATTGTTCTCAAACTTTTTGAGTGATCACTGTCCCTATTAGAGCATTTTCGAAAAAATACACATTTGAAGTAAAACGCATTTTAAAGTTTGATGTCTTGTTTAGTTATGGCATCTGCTTTTATTAAAACGCCTGTAGTTTTTGTTCAAGTGAATAAAAGATAAAAACAACTTGGTATTTTTCCAAAGCTAATATGATGGACCAGCGGTCGGCAACCTATGGCACGCGGTACAATTCTCAGTGACACTCCGCACTACTCTACAAATTTGTTAATTTTTGATTGGACTAAAATTCGTAATGGACCTTATTTGACAAACATCTTCAAAAAAAAAAGCATGTACATTCACGGAATTACAAAATAATAATCTGAAACACAAATTTACAGTTTTTTTTTTGTAAATTATTGAATGTCATTGCTGGAGAGATTTAATTGTTTAAAGGAGAGAAAATTATACATGTACTCTGCTTTGCACTTTTGGTTCTACATGTCTAAGTAAAAAAAATCTTTCCTCTTATGAAAAATATGTCGAATCTGCAAAGAAATTGTTTAACAACTGGATTCACAAATTATACCTATGATTTTGCGATATGAAAATAGAGTGGTGTAAGCACTAGGTTCACATTAAAATGTTTATTTATCCTTTTATTTAACTACTAGACGTTAGCCACCCGCTTTGCTGGGTATTTCATGATGTTATATATCATACATAAATTATTTATTGATATCTAAATCCTATCATTAAGAATTCTATTGTATTGAAAAATATACTTATACCTGTAACTCTTGCCTCTTGATAAAAAAAAAAAAAAAAAAAAAGGAAAGAACTTCTAATTTTTGTATTTTCTAATAATCTCTAAAATTGAAGAATACAATGATATTTGCACTTTCGTAACCCTATAACCAAGTGGATTTCCGCATAACCAATTTTCGGTGGATCTCTACTCCATAAAATAAACATGCGAGCCAAATTTCAAGTCTACATCTAATAGAGCAAAGGCGAAATTTTTATTATCAATACCCCCCGTTATCTCGTTGAGAGTCGTTCTCCAAAATAACGTTCTTAGCGTATATCAATTCAACAAAAGAAAAAATGCAAACCAAATTTCATTATTATAGTCCTTGTAGTTCGAAAAAAGGATTTATTTTGTCAATACGCCCCAGTATCCTCTTGCTCCCCCAGGAGTTGTTTTCCCTCAAATACATTCTTAGTGGATCCCTATTCAACAAAATAGCATGCATAACCAATTTCATGTATGTGGGTCTAACAATTCAAAAACAGGATCTTTTTTCTATAACTCCACTTGAACCCTCGCAACCCTCCTTGTGGGTCAATTTTCGTTTTACTTTTTGTTAGAAAAACTCTATTCCATGAAAGGAACATGCCTATGAGTTTTCACAAGCAGGTAGATCTAATAGTTTAAAAAAAAAACGGAAACATTTATCTATTACACCCTTTATTCCCCCGAAATTAATCTTGAGGGTTAATTTTCGCGAAACACATTTTGTAGCGGTTCTCTATTCTACGAAAGGAATCTGCTTACCAAATTTCAAGACTGTGTGTCTAATAGTTTAAAATGGGAATAATTATCTATAACGCCACTTGAGCCCCTGCAACGCTACTTGGGGGTCTGTATTCACAAAACCCATTTTGGGAACTGTACTCTATGAAAGGAATTTGCTTACCAAATTTGATGACTGTGAGTCCAATGAATTAAAAATGAAAAAAAAAATCTGTAATTCCCCTTGAGCCCCCGCCATGTCACCTAGGGGTCGATTGTCAAAAAACACATCATATAGGGGATCTTTAATTCATGAAAGGATTCTGATTATCATATTTCAATACTGTGCGTCTAATAGTTTAAAAATCGGAATAATTATTTATATCTCCTCTTAACCCCCTCCCCCCGCAACACCTCTTGGGGGTCAATTTTTTCAAAACCCATATTGTAGCGGATATTTATTCCATGAAAGAAACACATTCCTACCAATTTTCAAGCAGGTAGGTCAAGTAGATTAAAAACGGAAATATTTATCTATTACGCCCCTTAATCCCCCGCAACGTCACTTGGGGGCTATTTTCACAAAACCCATCTTGTAGCTGATCTTTACTCTATGCAAGGAATCTATTTATCAAATTTAAAGACTGTGCGTCTAATAGTTTAAAAATGGATATAATTATCTATAACGCCCCCTAAGCCCCCGCTACGCCCCTTAGGGGTCGATTTTCCCGAAACCCATTTTGTAGCGTATCTCTATTCTATGAGAGGAATCAGCTTACCAAATTTCAAGACTGTGCGTCTAATAGCTTAAAAATCGGAATAATTATTTATATCTCCACTTAACCCCCAGCAACACCCCTTGGGGGCAAGTTTTTCAAAACCCATTTTGTAGCAGATATTTATTCCATAAAAGAAACATTCCTACCAATTTTCAAGCAGGTAGGTCAAGTAGATTAAAAACGGAAATATTTATCTATTACGCCCCTTAATTCGCTGCAACGCCACATGGGGAGCTATTTTCACAAAACCCATCTTGTAGCTGATCTCTTCTGTTTGAAAAGAATCTATTTATCAAATTTGAAGACTATGCGTCTAATAGTTTAAAAATGGAAATAATTATCTATAACGCCCCCTAAGTCCCTGCAACGCCACTTAGGGGTCGATTTTTACCAAACTCAATTTATACCGGTTCTCTACTCTATGAAAGGAATCTGCTTACTCAATTTCAAGATTGTACGTCGAGTAGTTTAAAAATGGAAACGATTATTTATAACGCCCCTTAATCCCCGTTACACCCCTTGCGATTCGAATTTCGCAAAATCCGTTCTTAGCGGATCTCTACTCCATGAAAGGAACATGTCAACTAAATTTCAAGTCCGCAGATTGAATAGTTCCGGAGATATTGTGATTAGTCAGTCAGTCAGTCGCTTTTCTCCTTTATATATATATAGATAATGAAGGGAAATAGTTATACTTTATGTTATCAATTTCTTATTTTAATAAATATGCTTAAAAATACATATGTGTACGATTTTAATTTTGTTGAAGAAATAATTATACTTTATGCTGTTTATTTTTTTAAGAAATATGATTAAAAGATGCAAAATTATTATACAATAAAACTGCAAATTTATATTATTGATGTCTATTCTCTAACTCTGCATGCATTATCACAGAAATTGAATTGTTTCAAAAATGTCCTACTCCGTGGCACGCAACAGCTAAAAGTTTGCCGACACCTGTGATGGGCTATACAATAAAATCATAAAAATAATTTTGTTTTGAACAAATTAATGATTTTAGGGTAGACGGATACTTTAAAAAGAAATTGTGGAATAATACTATCAATAATGAAAAAAAAAACTAATTCATGGTTTTGCAAAGATAAATATTGAAAAATTTTCCTTTCTTAATGTAATGAAAAGTAAAATAGAACTGAAAACTTATGTAACAATTTTTTTCAACTTGACATTGTTTCTTTAGCTTCCAAACAACCTTTAAGATAAATAATATGTTAAATACTTTTTTACGATGCTGTGTGAAGTTATTGCTTCCAAAACAGGAAATTGATAAACAATTTTCAAAAAAATAAAAAATAAAAATAGTGAATTTTGTTACAATTGGACATTGTTTACTCATATATTGTGAAATACTTCAAAGAAATAAGTACTTTGCAAACAAAAAAATATGCTTTCTTAAACTTTACCCAGATAATAAAAATGTTTTTGTGTGTGACCCGGGAAAGAAGAAAAGCACAGGATGAAGAAATTGATACTATCTTTCCACCTTATTGCGAATATTGATATTACAAATTCCTTTCAGTGCGCAAGAGTAATAATAGAGAAAAAAATTTTGAACAAGGGTAAGAAAGAGGTTTAAAATTCCATACTTATTAAATTTCTCTCTGTTCCTTTCAAATTCGGGGGAAAACAGACTTAAAACAAGTACATTCATTCGTAAGCTTATAACAATCGGAATTTCCTATATATTGGATTCCTGCTTCTTTTCCGAATATAATAAAAAGTTCATTTCATTTTAAAATGTTTCAACGAAGAGCGCGAAAGATTTTTCTCGGTAAATATTTCCCAGCCTGTTTTAATCTCCGAAGATATTCTTCCTAGCAAATAGCGTCCATTTTCCACTGAACATAATGGCGGGTTGCTAGGCAACCGGTAGGAGTGGCCTTCAAGCAATCTCTTGCATAATGAACTATCGTCTCCTCATTCAAAATGGCGGTCTCTGAGAAAGAGAGGAACGAACGTATTCTTTTATTGAGTGAAAAGATAGATATTTGCCATACTCGGCATCCTTCATTTT
Source organism: Trichonephila clavata (assembly GCA_019973975.1). Taxonomy (NCBI): domain Eukaryota; kingdom Metazoa; phylum Arthropoda; class Arachnida; order Araneae; family Nephilidae; genus Trichonephila; species Trichonephila clavata. The sequence goes on from BMAO01017706.1 coordinate 69,451, forward strand.
TTTTTTTTTTTCTTTTCATTTTCGCTCACCGTGTCGTTACGAAAGTGCTTTGGTCGCTCGAAAATAAGTTTAATAAGAAGGCAATATGGAGTGTAAACTAATGAAAGTGGGGTTTCATTAAATATAAGTATTCTAGATATCATTCATTATCTCTAAGACTTCTAATTTATCCATTTAGTGGGTGAGAAAAAGAGATATGGGGGAGAATGCAACGGCGTGATTACTTGCGCCGTGATTTTCGTAAAGAAAAATTTGTAGCGGTATGCGCTTATGTTAAATTCAGTTTTGTTGTACCTGTATAGTGTATTATTTTGAATTAAACAGCGCGTCTTTCTTGAAAATTAGCAATTAACGCCATATAATTATTTTCTCTAAATGTGAGTATCCTAATTCTCCATTTTTTCTCAAAATAAGTAAAATTAAAAAGAGCTTTTTTACATATATAAAATTTTGCACACATTAAGAACTTCTAATAATCCATAACAATTTTATTATTTGAGATTTATGGCAGTAGTCTTCAAACTTTGTAGACTCATACTTGTTAGAACTATGAAGTGTTTTCATGGAACTTTCCATCTCAGAACCCTAGACTATATCTTAGTATAATATATAGAGTAGCTCAGTGTTTCTTAAACTGAGATTAGAAGATTTTTGGCTAGAAGTCGCAAAAGAATTTCTAGTAATTTCTGAAACTATAATACAGTATCTTTTAGCCTTTTCTTCACCTTACGTATGTGTGACATCATTTAGATTTTTAAGTCAAAATATCTAGGTATCGATCGAAGCTAAAGAATAGTAATGAAGTACTTCCGTCCGGCGATGCTATTATTCTAAGATTTAATAACATAATAAAAAATAATCAAGCTCATCCTCCATTTGATACCTAAATTTTTCAATTATTGTTGTTCATAAAAAGTAATGATCTCAAAGTGCACTCAAAATGATTACATTTAATAAACAGATTACATTTATGTATAACTTACCGTGTAATTACATTATATATATAATATTTTTTTATTTCTCAACTGAATTAAAACTCCTAAATCATTATATTCAAAGTAAAAGCTTATTGTGGATGTTTATTGCTTAAAAACAATATGCTGCAAATCAGTGGCGCACACAAGGAGGGGTCCTTGGGGTTCGGACACCCCCCAAAGCCCTTGAGTTTTTTTCGATTGATGATAACCCTATATATATATATATATATAACGTAACATTTAATTAAGTAATTGTAATGAACAATTTATCTTATTAATTAATGCTAATTATTAATTCAATAATTTATTTTTTACTGTTTTTTGTTAACAAAATTGACAAAATCAGAAGAATCTATTGGTGTTGTCTTGAGGTATGATACGAGTTGGGGGACTTTCGACCATGGACTTCCCCCTTGAAAATTTCTTGTGTGCGCTACTGCTGCAAATAAAACACATCCAAAAGTACTCAAGCTTGTATAAAACTTTCCGCAATTCTTTTGGGGTCGCACGAAATTTTTTGTACAAAAAATGGGGTTGCTCCCCCGAAAAGTTAAAGAACCTCTGATGTAGACCAACATATTATATTTACTTCATGTAGACAGTGAAAGGAAAATATTGCACTTATAATTAAAAAAATAATACAATAATAATTATTACATTAAATTGGATTCTATTGTCGTTGTTTGGAAGAGTATTTCATGTTCTGTATCCAATTTATTTCTGTGCTTCATTTTTGTTTCGACACATGTTGAAAAGGACTTTTCCCATAAATATATTGTAACGACAAGCATTGAGGCTTTTAAAACTTAAGTAGAAATTTGAAGTTATTCCGCGTTAATGCTTAGCCAAAAATCAAGATCTTGTCGCATGTATATGCATTTTAACATAGAATCTACTGATAGTTCAATCACACTTGTTCTATCAGTAATAAACTCTAATTTTTGCTGAAGTATAGAAATGGAATTTTATTCCAGTCATCTTCTTAAGAAAAATAATTCCTGATAGTGGTTTTTAGTTATAAAATATGCTCCTGAATCTTTTAGTCTTTCATAAAAATTAAAATTTTGCTAAAATTTGGCGTTTTGATTAAACAAATAGTAATTACTTGCAGAACCCCTGGCAAATAAATACTACCCCCCCCCCTCCCCCTTTTCGGTTGAATCTCTTATCAAACGAAACCCAGGTTGAAGACTTCTGATTTATGGCCTTCTTTTCAAATAAAATATAAGAACCTTAACATTGTAAAATTTATGTATTATAATAGTTATTGTGAAATAGCCTTGGAGTGTGCGAGAAATACCGATTATTATATTATTCATTTACATTTATATTTTAATTAATACGCAAGAGCTGAAAAATTAGTTAATTGATTTATTTAAGATTTTGACAATTAATAAACAAACCAAATTTGAGAAAAAAATTTCACCTTTTTTAATCCCTTTTAGTCTTTTAAAAGTTCTATTTGTTCTTTAGAAAAAAATGAAAAGCAAGTTTTTAATTTTGCATTATTGTACACACGAAAAATTATAATCAGTATAACAATATAGGGTGAATGCATTTTCTACGAGTAGCGGGAAAGGCTTGATAACTACTGGAGGTGTAATAATTAACACAATTTATCTGATTCACTTTACAAGAGCTGAAAAATCAAAGTTTTTAGCTGAGCAAAACAAAAAGACTTATCAACCAACTGAAAAATCATTGAACTATTAATTGTAAATTTCGCTTCAAAGTAGGTAGTTTTTCTACTGCCATTGTAAATTTCTTAGAAAAATGGAAAATTTCATTACCATATTGGTGTATGACGAAACCAAAAAGATTATGAAATATCGTAGAACTCTTCGCTTTACTTTACCTTTGTTCATTATAGACAGATGCAAAGCTTTAAAAAATAAAATGAAGGTATTTAAAGTGGTTGGTTCTTTAATTACAATTAAATGAGATAAAATGCCCACCAAAAAAAGAGCCAGAAAATGAACGAACCTCTCTTCTTTTGTCTTTGTTAAACTTATTTCAACAAATAATTTTCCAATTTGTGTACTAGTTTAGCTTGCTCTTTAAATCGTAACTCATCACTTATCATTTAATTTTACAAAATATTTTAGTGTTCAGATACAGTGCTCACACAAGAATACATTACTTTTTTGTTTTTACAAAGCATTTTCATCATTAAAAAAAAGTGTCCGCGGTAGCCTAAGTGGTCATGGTCATGAACTCGCGGCTTCTGTCGAATCGTAGGTACTAGCACTGAAGTCATTTAGGACCGCTGCGTTGAGAGGCCGATGCACATTAAATCTGTGGAAACTGTCTTCACATTGGCGAAGTGTGAAAGCTTGGAGAGTGGTGTATCAACTGAAAGTGTTATCCTCGTCACTAAATTATGGCTCAAAATTATGAAGTACCCTCCATTCGGTGAGTTTAATGGTACCAGGATTTGAAACCATGGCTTAACAGAATCAACGCCGGACATGAATTCGCGTCCATATCATTCGATTACTAAAACCCCATTTTTTAAGCAAAACAAGTAATATAAAAAACAATTTAAGTCCATACCTAAAATTGTTAGGTCTGCCGCTAATAACCCTCTTGCTTTTATAGTGTGACGTTAATAAACTCTCTCCCTTTCTTTTAAACTCTGGTTTCTCATAAAGACTATTTCTCTCTCTCTCACACACACATTCAAATAATATATATATATAAACAACTTAAAGTCAATTTCCACTTCCTTTTGAAACACCTACTGGCGCCATCTGTTGTAGACAAATCTAACTTCGTCAGAAATGACGCAGAACAAATTTAAAATTAAAAAATAAAATTTTATCAATGAATTAATATTCGAAAAAACTGTATTAATATCAAGTGTTGCCCGCTACAAATTTTAAAAAATACATATGAACTTCAGGGGATGAATAAAAGGTATTTTATTATAACGATTGAAAATTTGAGCAAGATTATATATATAGGGAGAGAGTGAACTAATTATAGGGTTGAACAGAAAAAATGAACAAATGAGTCGAAGGAATTTCTTAAAAGAATTGGGAACTCATCAATAAGAATTTTTGCTCCTATTATGAAAAAAAACAGGAAAAAAAAACATCTGTAATTAAAAGTTTGAGTGAAGAATTTCCACTTAAGCATTTATAGCTCTCACGCTTTATCTTTATGTATATAAGCATTAAAAATTAATCCCTAATCGTTATAAAGCAATTGATAACAGTCATTGATTAGATAATCACTTTAAATATAATATATAAACTTTAATGTGGGTTTCATTTTTCATTTCATGAAATGAATATTTCTTAAAACACAAGCCATAAATAGCCCTTCTTCTCATTCATGATTGGTGAAGATGTAGCAAGCTTTGCTGCAACAAAAAGCTAGACGAGAAATGGAACACCGTCACCTTTATGGCCCAAAAATAAGAAAAATAAGAAAACAGTACTTTAATGACGAAGTTGGCAACTGCACTGGCACTTTATAACTGATTTCTAGATAAATCTTGATTTTTTTTCTTTTGGATATCTCGTAAAAAAGGGAAAAATCATAATATTTGTATCTTTACTTTCGATGTTTTTATTCCGCTTTTTACGAAAATTTTCTAAATTCTTCAATTTCAATAACTCGCCATCGTCTTTTCGACAGTGTTATGACATGCAAAGCAAATGAAAAAACTTGCAGAACTTGTATATGAGAATACATTTTTTAGATATCTTAAATTATTTTCGGTAAATTAAATAAGAAACAAAGGAAAAAGCTTTTTAGTTGAACACTTTTTAATGACATATTTTTCAGAATCAGAGGTCTATAAATAATACATAATACATTCAAAAATTTGAAAGAAAGACATCTTTTTAAAATCATTAGGGCAGTGTACACATATTTTTATTACAACTTTTCAAAACAAATTTATACAACTCAATCTGTAATGGCGTCAGCGGCTTTGCGAAGCTTCTATGAACTTAAAGTGCAGATTTTATATAGTTTGCAATTTCCACATTCAATGATAATAATTTGCATTACAGCACGTTCAGTACGTAAATTTGTGTATTACTTAAATTCTTAAAATTATTCAAAACTTCATTTAAACCAATTTTTTTTTAAAATAAGCAAATGTAAATTGTTTGCTTAAGTATACGGTATGAATTTTTCTAATTTAAATTTATCCATGATGAGTATGTGTAAGATTTTTTTGCTATAAACATAATTAAGTTTATTAAGTAATTAAATATTTAAATTATTTTGTAATTGGAAAAATAAATGAAAATTTTATCTTCGATGCTCGATATCACAGCCTTGTAGAGGGATTTTGTTTTGTAAAACTTAATGGTTCTGACCAAATTTATGAGTGTGAAGGAAGGAATATTTCTGGTTAAATTTAACTGAAGCATAATTTAAACTGCCAATAAAATTGATAAGTTTTTGTAGCAATATCAATGCAAATAAATCAATAATATTTTATTGCGAATCATAAATTATGTGCAAATTATTCTGTATGTAAGGTTAATTTTTCTTTTTATAAACTAATTAAAATAGAAATAAATTTTAAGAAAATAACATTGCGTATGATAGTATTCAATAAATCTAATTAAAAATAAGAATTGTCACAGAGTAAAACAGTCTCAATGAATTCTAATTTAAGTGTTCAGATTTATTTAAATTATAACAAAGGGTTAATAAATTAAAATTGCTTAAATTAAGGGAAATCCAAAATAATTTGATTAAATGTATTTGAGAGTCTTTCATAAAACAAACTTCAATTTCAATTTTTCTAAAAATTTAAAAGTGATGAATTTTGTATTATATGAAGAAAAAAGAAACAAAAAACGTAGAAAATATAAATAATGTATTTATTCAATAACTATGCATTATAGAATGTATCAACATGTTTCTCGTGAGATTTTAACACTGAAATTACTTGAACGTCAATTCCTACGATTGAAGGGAAAATAAAAATTTTCATTTTGTCCTTAAAATATGTAAGCGAAGTAAAGGGATAATTATTGCAATAAAAAACTTAATTATTTATAATTTTATGAGTAAAAAAATCATAATGAGAGAGCAAACCATAAGCACACAATAATTAATCTCCAATACAAGAAAGGTTTCCGATTTCTCATACTCACATTGCATATTTCAGATGTAATTAGTTCTTATTCGTTTGTTTAAGAACTAAGCTCAATTGTAACTCTTAAAATTATCTTTCAAATAAACTATAAGCAATAAATCTAAAAATATGACAAATACTTTGCATGTGTGGTTTACAATTCAAAGAAAAAGTTATAACTCTTTATAATCACTATAAACGAAATTTATTATGTACAGTAAATAATCACACACATAACTTAAGTTTTATAAAAGCTTGGATTTAAATCTAATTTATTTAAAGTAAATTATAAAGTAAAATGGGCAAACTAATTTTAAAACAGTATAATATTATTACAAGGGAAAAAAATTCTAAAACATATATTGTGAATACTGTATGACATATTTGTAGGAAGCATTGTAAAAGTAGACAATATTTACTTATGGAATTGTTTAGGGTCAGTTGTGAAAAATGTATCTAATGAAACACGCGGCGTTATTTAAGATAAGATATTTTAAATTAAGAAAATCATGATCACGTATAATTTTTTAAAAAAATAATTTGTGACACTTAGTTGTGTTGCATTAGATATTTTGTAAAAGCAAAATACTAACTCTTTTAGATTAATAATTACGGATTATATAATCAGTAAAGACGTTTTCCTATAGTATACATGAATGAATCAATTTTTGCAGATGAAGCGTGTATGAAACTTTTCACAAAATTATAAATATTGTACTAAATGCTATAATTTATATGTAAATTAATTAAAAGTTTAAAGTGTGAAAATACAAGAGAAAAATTGCTGTATTTTTTATTAAACAAACAAAAATTTTAAAAAAATTATTGCAAAAATTTTTTAATATTAATTTTTATACATATATAAATTGTGACAGTACTAATAAAGTACGAAATAAACAAATATGAAAAATTAAAATTTAGTAAAAATTAAAAAGTATTCTATAAACTTAAAATATTTATTATCAAAAGAAAAAAAACTATAAAAATGATGATTTTAAAGAGATTTTCAACAATTTTAAGCAGTAATTATATTTTCATGAAACTTTTATAAGTTTTGAATTTTATATACTTTTATCATAATAATGGATGTATAATATGTAGTTATTTATTTTGTATCAGCAAAAGAATTGTGTTAATTAATAAATAAAATAATTATGAAGCCAGAATTATTTTTCAAATAATTTAATAAGCAATTTAAAATTTCCATTGATAGTTTGTACAGAATAATTCGTGGAAGAAAAAAACGAAGAAATCAAATACATAATTCATACACATAATAAAAAAACAATACGATATTCCCTACACTTTGTGAAACTCGATTGTTCTTTTTCCAAAAACAGACCAGCTGTCTTTTTTTTTCCAAACTTTTCTTGCGAAATATGGAGAGAGAGAATTAAAATAAGTCAGAATTAGACACACACTTTTGTTTTTAAAATCACCTTAACAGCTCTCTTTAATGCCTGTATTGTACATATAAAGCTGCGGTCAGTAAACGTTGCAGTTATATTTTTCTATATACAAGGATTCAACCGCCACAATGTTGAAACTGTTGTTATGAGAATATGATGACGAAAGAGAGAGCAGGGAATGTACAGAGAGGTATGCGGCGAGATTGTGCGGGGTTCCCATTATTAAAATCAAGGTACTTTTCGAAATTTAAAAAAAATATAAAATAGGTGAAATACAGAACTTTTCAATCTATGAATACACACTAATTAAAAGAAAAAGGAAGCATTATGGAATAAAGGAAGCATTATGGAACTCAGTAATACTCCTCTTGTATAATATCAATTATTGATTTTTACATGTGTTATAATTACGAAAAATAATTAATTACGCTGAAAATTTCAAATTATAAGTACCCACTTATTTTAAAAAATTACTTAATTCTTTTAAGCCATAATTATTTTCAATACAACACCAATAACTGACATATAGCCTGATAAAAATAGTGGAAAGAGCAAGTAACATTTTTAGTCTCATTCTTTATTATTAATTTTCTAAACAAATGTAGGTTTAATTGATGATTTAATAAAATAATATATTCCAGTGGGTTTTAAATATTTTTTTTAGTATGTGCGTCGAATTTCGAGTCTTCTTTTTGTCAATATCATTTAAAAAATGAATTAAAAAACCCATGTAGAGCACATACAACTATTTGTTGTTCCTAAAGAATAGCTTGTGACGAAATGATTAAGTAAATATCTAGAAAATGTACAGTACATTTTATTACCTTATATGTGTGTATATTTCTATCCTTGCATAATTAATTATTATATTGCATTTGTGTGTATTGTATGTAATTAGAATTATAGTGAGGTTCATTCAAATATTGATATGAATGACAGAAGTACTTGAATTATAATTAAAGAGTTGAATCTCTTTTCTGATCTTAGAGGTCAAATGTTAAGTTTTAGTTAACCACAAAATGTGTTTGCAACGCCAAAATATATTTATGCTATAAGTGTCCTCCGAAGTAATTTAAATAAAAATGTTCTCGGATAAGATTGTTTCTATTTCTATTTTTAGCAAGTTTATTTTTTTAATCCGATGGTCGCTTGATTTCATAAATATGTACCAATCATCTTAAGGGTCAAAGTAGACTTTTTTTTACAGTATTTGATTTTATTTTTGTTTTTGAATTATAATTATTAATTAAAATAATTAGTTGTATTAAGCTATTGTGAAAACAAAATTTTGATCTTCCAATAATTTAAAATATTTATCGACATCAAATGTTCGTCTTATTTATAAATGGTAAATATCCTTGAAAAAATAAAAAAGATAAAGTTAATTATAAATTAGTAGGTCTAATTTTAAATTTATCTTTTTGTTTATAGATTTCGTTTTAGTTAAGTGATGAAATCTTAAGAATTCAATCTCCGAGTTTTAAACAGACAATATGAGATTTAAGCTTTTAAAAAAAAATTTTAATGTGTTTATCATGTATGCTATCTCTCATATTAGAATAAACAGAAAATTTAAAAAACAACTTCGACGTATGCTGTCTTCTAAGAAAATGTTTTAACTCGGTTTTTAACTTTAAAAAAAGAAATTAAAATTAGCAAATTAGTAAATTTAATGGAAGCAATTTTTTTTTATATTCATTTCGTCTTATTTTTTTTTAAATGTTTTCTTGTAAGAGAGGATATTTATTGCGGGGAAAATTTTTTAGCCTAACGGCTAGCAAAGAAAATTACTGAAGTCATTTTGAGAATTTTTCTATGGGGGGGGAGGTAAAAATGCTCTAAAATGGGAACCCCGTTTCACATTGAAAAAAAAAATATTCCTCTCCTCTCTTCTTCACCTGAAGACCGACATGGACGCGGTGTGTTCGAGTGCCTTCCGCCGCAGGGAAGCGATGCTGGTGCCCCGCCACACGTCGTTCGTCTCTGCCGGACCCACGGCGCAAGCGAGCGGCTGCGGCGGCGATGACGACCCGGAAGAACCGCCGGGCGGAGTGGCCGACACGGGCGCGAGTCCCGCCGGAGGAACGGAGTTGAGGCCCCCGTACGGCGACTGGTACATGGAGGAGCAGGCGCTCGTCGTGATGGAGGGTAATGAGTTGGTGGGGACCAGTTGAGACGACACCTGCACGGCCATATACTTGAAATGAATGAATGGGGAATTAGGATCTTTGATGCTGTTGAGCAGTCGAAGCTTTGAGTGCCAGAGAAAATGAAAGGGCCAATGCCCTTGGAAGATTTTAATTAGATTAAAAGATATTGCGGATTCAAAGGGGTATGCGAAAATAAAGAGAGAAAGATGAAAAAAATTGTGGGGGAAAGGATGTATGTGCATTCTTTTGGAAGTTATTCGTTACATTTTAGCAGCCATGTAAAGACAGATTCAACATGCGTAAGAAATGTGTATGTGCCTTTTTTAACTATGTCATTTTACTCAGTGTTGGGACAACGATAAACACAAAAGTTTGCTCTTAAGAAAAATTGTTAAATTAATCTTTTACTTTGAATAATCTTTCTTCTAATAATCTTTTTTCTAAGGTTTTAGCATTAGTGTACGATTTAGTTTTAAAAGCTCTTAAACCATGTTTTGAACTTTTCAAAATCTAAGCATTTTATTTACCGTATTTATTCGAATCTAAACCGTACTTTTTTTTTGTAATGTTAATGCTACTGAAAATTAGGTTCGGCTTAGAATCGAAGGCGGAAATTCGTTGGATGGGGGAAATCGAGCACAATAATGACAGTTTCAGCAATTATAGGTTCATGCATGTATTTGAAAGTTCTTAATACTGGTAAAATAAATTAATTATTCACATCTTATTAATAATCTTTTGATCTGTTCTTTACTTTTGTAATAATCGGATTTATCAATTAACCATTTTACACTACTTTTAATTTTTTTACAAAAACGTCCTGAGATTTTGGAATGCGGCTTAGAATTGACGGCAACTTAGATTCGAATAACTATGATCATTATAATGTTGAATTATTGCATGTATTAATTTTTATCCTTCGCTATTTACAGGAATAAAAGTTTCGTGGTTTGCTTATTTGAAATGCTTTGTCAATTTGCTTTTCTCCTCGTTTTTAATTTTAGGCATCTTTTTATGCTACATTATATTGCTCACATAAATAAAATCTACTATTTTATATTTAATGAATGAATAAATGGTAAATATTACTTAAAGTTTCAGTAATCTTTTTTGTGCTAGATTCTGGGTTACTACCTTAAAATACGATATTGCACACACAGAATGATTTTTTTCTTTATTAAAAATTATAATGAACAAAATTTAAGATCTTTGATTTTTGTTACGATTTTTCCAATTTGTTGCCATTTTATAAAAATATAAGATTTTCTAATTTTTTCCCCAACCATCCATGCAAACTAATTTTTTTTAACGGAATACATTTCTTTTAACAGTTTGAGATAATTTTTTCCTTGTTTTCAAAACTGATGAAACTGTTTGATTGACTGAATTACTTTTTAAAAACATTTTAAAATTTTAAAAAAACATTTGTTTACAAAAGTTTTATTTTTAATCTAATATTTCGAATCAGAAGTAAAATATTAAATTATATTAATTTTTAAAATGACATCAATAGACATCTGAGTTATTATTAAACCAGGGGGAAAAGAATAAAACATACGCTCATAAATATACCTCCATTAAAGTAAGCTTCTCAGTAAATAATTAAAGTTTTAATTAACTAAGCAACTATCAATATAAAACGTTCATTGCCTCAATAAGAACGAGTATCAGCTAAAGATATCTTTTAAACGTGGAGTATTTTTTGTTTTGCATCTTAAAATCTTTTCTGAATGGGATTTTTTCTTTACAAAATGAAAAAAATCCTTGTTTAAAAATAGACATTTTAATTTCTCTGGCATTCAATGCTATACATTTTTCAAGAACAATAGACATATATATATATATACCACAAAAACGAAAAAAAATACTACTTACTACAATAATATTCTATAGAAAATATTTGTGTTTAAATACATGAACTATAACACTTTAAAAATAAAAACACCAGCAAAAAAAGTAAATATTCCTTATTATAAAATTCAATGCTGAAGTGCATCAAAATAACTACAATTTTCTTCTATTTTTTTGTATATTCCTTTAAAATATATATATAATTGCATAATAATTTATTTTCTATGTAATAACAATGTGCTCATTTGTACAGTACTGCTTCTCTCTACTAGTCTATATTTTGGTTTTTAAAAATATAAATTTCACGAAAAAAAATTCAAATTTTACTACAATGTATATTTTACTTAAAATTTTTATAGTTTATTTACAGTTTAAAGGTGTACTTTTACAAAAACATAATATTTTGTAAATATTCTTAAAATTTAAATTTTAAAGTTTGATTTTAATACATGGTGGACTACCCCTTCAATTTTACGAAATGTTTAGTAAATTTAAGAACTCAATAAAAAATGAATTTTTTCCCCGAAATCACTTAATTTTGTAAAAATATTCATTTACTAAAGATATTCATTTTTACGAAACACTGCAACTTTCTTTTATTGTAAATTTATGTATAACAATAAGGCGTCGAATCTGATGTCAAAAATATGTTTTAAATGATCAGAACTTATTTATGACTTCTCCCATGAAAAAAAAAGCTTTTAAAGTTAATCAAAAAATCAATAAGCTAATTTTCGCTGTCAAGTCAGGAAACAATTGTAAGCAAATTTAAAAGTTTGGTTTTCTAAAATTGAAACAATTGAAAAATTATTTGAATTGAAAATTTATTAATTACCTACACATTTTATGAAATTTAGGTTTCTATACTAAATAACATATTTAATAGAATAATTTTTGTTTGTATGTTTTAGGGACGCGAGTAAATGTGAGAATAAATAAGCTTGAAATTTAGAGGAAGTTATAAATAAATTAGTTTTTTTAAAATATATTGAATCCTAAGTTATATTCCTTTTTCAATATTTTAACATAGAAATAAAAATTTTACGTATTCCAATAGGCCAATTACAAAAAAAATTTAAAAATGGACAATTATAAAAAAAATTACTGAATTTTTATAATTTTGTATAAAATTTTACGAAAATAACTCGTGTGTTTCATAATTGTTTTTTCTATTACAATATTGCTTTTTCTGCAAGAATTAACTAGATCTTTGAAACGTAAAATGAAGGGGGGGGGGAGAGACAGTAGGATTCACAAAGATGAATTTAGCAATTTCTAATAAAAGAAATACATATAAAGATCACATTGAAAAACACTTAATGGGTTTTTACTGTATCTTCTGTTGAGAAATTTACACAAAAATTGCCTAATATGTTGTCTGGATAAAATATATTTGTTTCTACGTATGTTTCATTAATATTAAATATATAATTTTTACTTCAAAAACATTTAAAGGAATATATTTTTTACATTTAACATTTCTTAATTTGAAAATTTTAAATATACCGGGTGCATGCTTGTGTGTGACTACACTTTCAAATATTAATTACAAATAAACAAGCAAATATATTCACTTACAGTTTTTTATGTTCCATAAATAAAATACCATTTTTTAGAATGATTTATTGCATGATTTAATGTACTCTAATAGTGTGAGCAAAACATTGAGTCTATACGACGTTCTATGAGCACTGCAAGATCATTATCCTGAAAGGCAGCTGTAATTCGATTTATCAGTTCTTCAGTGTTAATAATTGGAGATTGATAAGCAACGTTTTTCAGGTATCCCTACAAGAAGTTTAAAGGTATTATGTTTAGAGATGTAAGTAGCTCGGCATTAGACTTCCTCTTTCCGTCCATCGCCCAGGAAACTTTTTCCCGCTTCCAAACTCCTGTTGGGTGACGCCCCATTTACACTCTACATGTGTTCCAAATTTAAATTCGACAAGGCCTTCTGCAGCTTGAGTTTGTTCTTGTGATGAAGCCATTTTGAAACGAAAATGTTGCAAAACGTGGATGTTGCACCATCTAATTTGCATTTTATTAAACAGAAACTTTAACCTTTTCTTTATGGAAATGTACAAAACTGTAAGTACAAATTTTTACTTGCTTATTTTTAATTCATTTTTCAAAATGGAGTCAAACTTCACGGACACCCTATACATTATTGTCAAATAATGTAATTCGTATTGAGAATGATTTCACTCGTTTTACTGTCCAGTTTTTTCTACATACTTCCCCCGTTCACATATGGATCCCTCCTGTTGCTGACAGGCCCATAGGCTGAATTGTAACAATGTTTCAAAGACTGAATCAAAGGCCTAGACAAGGAAGCTCTTGATTTATTTGAGGTAGGATTCATAAGTTCCCGGACTGAGACTATAACGTGAAAAATAACTGCTGTAGAGAGACTACAGTAACATTTCTGTTACTGCGTCCCTCCCCATTTCTAAAAGTGTTTTGTCCCAAATTGCGGGGTTGATGGTTTGTCGCGGTGTCGCATTTTGTAGGCAGGTGTATTTAGTAAACAGTAATTGAAAGAAATGGCGTACGTTTGGCAAAAATGAGGAGGTGCTAGAGGTATTCTTCGATACCCAGGGCATTGTGTGTGCATCTAGAATTTATCCCTGAAGGACGCATTGTGAACAAAGTATCTATATAGTTATCCTACGTTGCTTGCGTAAGTCGATCCGAAAGAACAAACCAAAATTGTGTGCTGAGCCATCATGGTTGCTTTTGTATGACAACGCTCCCACACACTGATCCCTCCTCGTCTCTAACTTTCTTTCGAAAACGGTTTTGCCAGATCCACCGTACTCCCCTGATCTCGCCCCCGGTGATTTCAATCTATTTCTTAAACTGTCGCGTCACTTGCAAGATCGTCGATTTCAATCTGCAGATGAAGTTGAAAGTGCATCGCAGACTGAATTAAAGGACATGGCTAAAAATGGCTTCTAGAAATGTTTCAATAAACTTTACAAGCGATGGCAAAAGTGTTTTGTTGCTCAAAGGTCTTATTTAGAAGTAGGATGTGTTACAACAATTTAACATTTCTTAAGTTATAGACTCAACCCGGGATTTTTTGAATCCTACCTCGTATTTAGATAGTTTCTACCAATCAGATTCTTATCAATAAAAACAAGCACAGTTTTGCCTGCTGAGTGTAGACAAGTAACTGTCTATGTACAATTTTCCTCACTTGTGGTTAACAAAGAAAATAAATGAGAGAGAAAGAGTGGCTTTTTGAGCATTAAGAGGGAATGTACCTTCTGGAATAAGTTCCTGGCTTTCTTCGGGGTGGCTGTTTAGAAACTGCCGTCCTGCCATCGATCGGTCCACATACCCGCTGTGGTGCCATTTCCACCGCCGAAATGGTTGTAGTTGGATAGGTAATTTGGAGTCTGCAACGATATATATAAGTCCAGACATTAAACTTCTACCTCTCTTACATACACATATGCAGCCATTGAGGCACAAGCATATACATAGAATTTAAGTAACACCTTTCCATCTGAAAGGTCAAATATACATCGAAATAAGAAGCAAATAAATGCAAAGTGTTTCCACTGAGAGGAAAAATTTTACACAAT
The DNA here is from genome assembly GCA_019973975.1 of Trichonephila clavata. NCBI lineage: Eukaryota > Metazoa > Arthropoda > Arachnida > Araneae > Nephilidae > Trichonephila > Trichonephila clavata. The sequence goes on from BMAO01017706.1 coordinate 84,532, forward strand.
AGATTTCGTGGTGTTATGTAACGCTTAAAGAAGCGATATGTATATATAAAGTGAATAACCCACATGTTAAAAGCTACTGATAAAAAAAATTAAATGAAAAAGAGGGAACATCAAATGCATTGGGCGAATTTTAAATTTTAACATTACGGATATACGCTGCATTCATAATGCAAATTAAGTAAAGCAATTTCATATATATAATAAGTAGTTGTGAATTATGATACTGATTGTATTTTTAAGTAATATAAATAAATTTTTTAACTTCATTTTTAAAAAAATAATCATTTCGTTGTATTTTGATTGCTTTGTGTAATTTGATGTTGTTTCAATGTTTGTACTGTATAGGCAAAGTATATGCTTTTAATTATAATAATTTTAATAAATAGATTTTTTTTGGTTACGAAAAATTCCCAATAGATTTTAATTCCAATTAAGTTATTATTTAATAACTAAAATATTGTTTTAAAGCTGGGGTGAATTTTATGTTTGGTATTAACTTTATCAGAACGTCATTTTTTCATATTGCGCACACGATATATTCAAAACCGTTCAATGGAATTTGATAAAATTTTTATTCGAGATTCTGATCATGGCTGTACTCAAAACGACGAACCAGTTTGAGTTTTTTAATAGAGCAATTTAAAATTACAAATAAATAATTGCAACTATTTCTTTAAAATTTAAATTTTTATAATTTATTAGAAATTTTAAATTGGTGTTTCGTGTTTCGTCATTTTAAAGATCATATAATTTCCTACGTTGAGCATAAAAAAAAGCCTTTACAAATATTGGTAACTTTTTTTTATAAAGCTGCGCAACGTATATCATTTGCGAAAGAGAACCAAAAGTTATTTTTTGTAATTATCCAACTAAAAATTTACTTTAATTATAAAAATGTGCTCGTCATAAAGTAATATCTATTTGTTTATTCCTCCAAAATTTACATTTCAGGAAACAATAATATTATACTATACCACTTTAATGTTATATATGATTTTTCATCATTTTTGACTTTTAAAAGGTATGTGACTTAAGTATCATCTTTCAAAAGAATAAGAAGAAAAATATTTAGTATTAAATTACGATATGTATGTGTAAAATGCACTTGGATTCTATAACTAATTACAGATTCAGATGTCACATTAAAGGTCAAATTCAATGCAGTGTTTCATAAAATGACTATTTTTAATTATTTATGAATTATAAAATAATTTATATCATATAACTAGCACAATGATTTAAATTCTTTTAAACAAAGAACCTTCACAAAGTATTTACATATTTAATATGTTTTCGAATTCATAGAAAATTTTCATTATGCAATTATTTGTAAAATTTTTCAGTCTTGGATCTTTTCTGTATTAAATCTATTGTGATATAACTTTCTTGCACGTTTTGATACACCGCTACATAAAGTGATGCACACAATAATTAAACGAAAGAAAACTTAAAATTTTGTCTTAATTATCAATAATATATTGAAATGTGTTTACTATATATGTAAATTGAAGATATACAAAGAATTTTTCAGAATGATTATATTTCCTCCTATTTTAATACAGAAATAAATTCAATGAAATAAACTCCCAAATAAAAATTCAGCATTTAACTGATTACTTGAAGAAGACTCAATGCATTTGGGAAACGTATAAATTAATTTTTAAGTAGCTCAGTTATGACTCTCATTAATATAAGAGTAATTTACTTATAATACACATTTAAAAAATTACTAAATTTGCTGAATAAATTTGTTAAAGTTTAATTTATCAATTATGCATTATACTTTGAAACGCTTTGATGTGGGTAAAATATTTTGATTATTGCACTGTAAATGTTGAAAGATTACTTTAAATGTATAAACAGTTCTATATCACCGTAATTAAAGTATTTCATACAGTTATATAAAATAACTTTACTCTATAATGGCTTTTAGGGGGACATGGTACAATTTATAAAAAAAATTCTGATTTAATGGTTTTTATAATTTTTTTGCTAGGGGGGGTACCAAAATGTATGCACTACGGAAAACAGTTTTTTTTTAGCTCAAAGTATTACAAAAAACTAAATTTAATTTTTTTTTTCAAAAGCATTTTTTAGTTTAAGAAATGATTTTATAAAATTCTACTCCTCCTACAACAATTGATGTACACAAATAAAATTTTATTTACAAGTACGTCAAACTATGCATAACAAAAGCTGGTATGGGTTTTGTGATATGATTGATATTTGTAAATTGTTTTTTTAATGCTTATTAAAAATTCTTTAAAAAATGTATAAAATCTAACTTCAACTATTTTTTAAAGTAATGCTTTGATTTAAAAATGCATGTCTACTTTTGTTACATGAGCTATCAGCAATAGGTAAAAAAATTTTCAAAGCATTTGGCACAATAGAAAGAAAAGCCTTAGCATTTTAAATGAAGACAAATGAGTTATTTTTTTTCTTTGTCAAATAAATCCGCTTACAGTTTTTATTGGCCATTGAAATGTGAAAAAAAGCGAGCATAGAGAAGTTATAACCCTGAATTTTTTTTTAAACTTAGAGCTTTCAAATTTTATTAGAGTATAAAAAATTATATAAAATATAATTTAGACTATAAAAAAATTTTATTTGAACTTTTGACCAATTTTTGACAATCGAATCGTACCGTGTCCCCTTAAAAATAGAATAGTATGTTCTTTACATTAAATAAGCATAATTGTATAATATAAGTTGTATAGTAAATATAGTTTTAAAAATGTGTTTTATATTTAGAAATAGAAAGAGGAAATTGTCTTAACTTAAGTCAGTATCTTTTACTGCTTTGAATTTTTGCGTAAACTGACCGGAGATCGTATTAAAAAAATGATTTTAATTTACGGAATAGTGCAGAGAAAGGAAAAAACAATTTAAAAAACGAAAAATTTTGCAGCATTCGATAGAATGATTTATTACAATTTGGTTATCAAAATTTCTATTTCACTGTTTCTATTATCGAGAAATAGATATATTATAACTATGTAAGAAAAAACTCAACTTTTCAACATTAGAATAAACTTTGAAAAATCCTCTAGATGTTAAAATCTAGCAATACAGTTACGGAATTTTTGAGGAGGAGTAAAGTGAAATATATTAAATAAGCTTCAGATACTTCATTTGTGCGTATTAAACAGAGGTCTCAGGTTTTAGTTCAGACAGACCGTTACATTTTAATTTAGAATAAACACTTTTTAAATATTGCTGGTTATTAAGGTATCTCGAATTACAGTTGCTTATATTATTGTGATCAAAAAATACCCGAAGTGCTGCCATAGAACAAAAGAGTTAATTAGTCAAACCTTCAAAGTAATCTTTCTATTTCAGCCGAGGTTTCATCCAAATTTTCAAAACGGGCCCACAAGTCATTTTTGTAAGAACACTTCAAGCTTCTTATTGAATTATTTTTCTCATTGTATCAATGAACACAAAGAATCATTGAATCACGAAGAGGCCGTTTCGAGCGTGGAAATAAAAAAAAAGCGTATATGAATGAATACAGAGTTTGTGGAGCTGTATGTGTTCAAAGCTTTTTAACACTTTAACGTGCGTGATCGAGTTAGTTCCAGCATTCTAAACAGGCCAAACTGTTCACACTCGAGATAATTTGAGTGGGGTCCTATTTTATGCTGCTGTAATTTTCACACTGGAATATAAGGGTGCGCCATCTGCAATCATGAGACTGTATAGGATCTGGCGTCGAGATTTCGTAAATTTAAATGAATATTATTAAAAAAGTATTCCTTAATTTGCTAAACATTAGCATTTGGAATGTATATTTTTTGTATAAGAATTAGAGGTGAAAAAAATTAGATTTTAGAAGCAAATTATGGTATTAAAACGTACATACAAAACTACCATTAAGATACAATATTAAAAAGCCTGGTAGACTAATATCCTACGGAATCTTAAGACTAAAGAGACGTCATTTTCCCAGTTTTGTTTCAACAACACCAAAAAAAAGCTCCCACAAGATACTGAGTTATAATGTTGTACAAAAAGGGATATCAAAGGGAAAAAAGAAATAGAATCGTTTCATGAGTAATAGTTGCAACGTTGGGCTAATTGCTGCACTTACTTTCAAATGAATCGCACTAAAGAAGATTTTGAATAATTTTTTTAAGTATAAATACTATTTTTATATTACTATTTCTCTTTTGAAAAACTATAAATAAATATTTTTACTGCTAAAAATATTTTTCTCGAAATAGCAACTAGCAAAAAAAAAAAAAAAAAAAAAAGTAAAAGTCAATGTACGTGCAAGGTTAAAATATATTCGTCTCTTATCAACAATCTGGATCAAAATCCAATATTAAAAAAAATGAATGATTTTACATTTTTTTTCCTTTTAATTGTTGGCCAAAAAAAGATTTTAAATAGTGTTTCTTAAATAAAAAAAAAAGTATTTTTTGGTCTATTTTTTCAAAAAATCTGTACATTAAGAGGTTAAAAAGTTCATGAATAATTACTGCATTATAAGCGGTCTCATTATCGTGATGCTAAGTCCATGTGTTAACTCAGGTCGTTAGCGATAAACTTCACGTAAGCAGTGCACAACACTTAAATAATATCTGCTGGTTGTCTGTACGGTTGGCAAAATTATAATACTCCCACAAAGGTATTCAAATAAACCAACGTTACATGATTTCTAACGTTACTCAAATCCAGTTCTTTTTGATAAACAGTGGAGCACATTAAAAGACTTTTGTAACATTTCAAGTATGTTTAAAGCTGAATTTTTTTTCCATTTGGGAAACAAAATTGAATGCATGTTCTTTTGCTCTATTACACAAAGGAAGCGCGAATCTCTCTCTCTCTCTCTCTCAATTTCATAAAAATTCTTCTCTCATTACTAACAAATTGATCCTTCTCTCATTATAAACAAGTTGTTCCTCCTCTAAATATAAACAGCTTGATCTTCTCTCATTATAAACAAGTTATTCCTTCTCTCATTATAAACAAGTTGCTCCTCCTCTAAATATAAACAGCTTGATCTTCTCTCATTATAAACAAGTTATTCCTTCTCTCATTATAAACAAGTTGTTCCTCCTCTAAATATAAACAGCTTGATCTTCTCTCATTATAAACAAGTTATTCCTTCTCTCATTATAAACAAGTTGCTCCTCCTCTAAATATAAACAGCTTGATCTTCTCTCATTATAAACAAGTTATTCCTTCTCTCATTATAAACAAGTTATTCCTTCTCTCATTATAAACAAGTTATTCCTTCTCTCATTATAAACAAGTTATTCCTTCTCTCATTATAAACAAGTTATTCCTTCTCTCATTTTAAACAAGTTGATCCTTCTCTCCTTTTAAACAAGTTGATACTTCTCTCATAATAAAGCAATTGATCCTTCTCTCGTAATAAAGCAATTGATCCTTCTGTCATTATAAACAATGAAAACAAGGAACACTGAACATGTTGCCACACACGTTTATATAAATTGTACAAATATTTAATAAAAGGTTGTAGATGATAACAGTTACATATATTTTTTTAAAGGAAGTGTTCCAAATACTTTTTGATCACAGTAATATAGCACCAAATGGGACAGTGTCAATGTAGCATTGCAAGAGGACAGAGGTTATTAGAATATCATTAAGTATATATTCATACGGTGAATTTTTTCATTATAAAAAGGGATCACCCCCTTTTTACAAAAGAATGAGGGGTAGTAAAAGTCTGTACCTGATTCATGCCTCCCATGGCTGCTGCAGCCGCCGCTGCGCTGTGTTGTGACAGGGACTGTGCGAGTGCTGGCTGCCTGGATAGGGAAGGTCCCAAGGGCAGCCCGGGTGATCCCATCTGGGACATGGACCACCTCGTGTCGGCCGCGGGCCCGAAGGAACAGAAGCTGTCGCCCATAGATCCGAAAGGGGGTAGTGAGTGAGAGGGGAGGAGGGCACCTGGGTTGCGAAAAACGTTCGTGGTTTTCTTGCGCTTTTTCCACTTTGCCCTGCGGTTCTGGAACCATACCTAGGAGAAAGAAACAACAGTTATTTTAGAGTACGCCCCTTTCAGATTATTTTAAAATCCATATCCAATTAATTCAGTTGGGGGGGAAAATGACCTTTTTTGCTATATTGCCGTTTCATTCCTTAAAAGTAAATTCCATTATATATTTTTTTAAAGTAATATTGCAGAAACATTTATAATTTATTGCTGTTTTAACCAAAGATCGAGATTTCAACATAAATATTTATTTTAACTTATGAAACGGCAGCAGTTCATTAACCAGATGAATATACGAAAAATTTTAATCAGATTTTTGTAATTGTGTGTGAATGAAATACATCAGGGTTTGGCAAATAGCTGCCCACCGGCCACATGCGGCTCGCTACAACAGACAGAAAACCAAATAGACAATAAATGTTCAATGTATTTGGATCAACATATATTTGTGAGCAAAGTTTTCCTTGCATGAAGATCAATAAAAGCAAATATAGATGCAAGTTGGTTGGCATTAACTTACAGGCTGTGATGAGAATTTCAACAAGCAATCTCACTCCTAATCTAAAAAATAAAGCATATAGAAGTATAATAGGGTATATTTGTTTATCTAAGCTTTAAAATTAGATGTGCTTAGATTTACCCATATGAAACCAGTGCAACAAATAAATATAATAAAGCTGCCACTGTTAACTAATATTTATTGATTTTTATAGTACAATTTATACTTTTTCTCAGATGCGAAGTTAACATCAAGAATGGAATCATTGTTTGTTTTACTGTAAGTTATTCAATTTGTGAGTCTTACCTGTATTTATCGAGAAAATAAATATAATTTAAGAAATATATATATATATATTATTGATGCATAAAAATTGTATTACAATTGACAAGAATAACTATTTGGAAATTAAAAAATGCATTTAAAAAATGGAATGTTTGATAATGAAACAAAAATGGAATCTTTGAATTTAGAAATAATCAAATATTCGTACAAAATAATCCAATAAGTTATTTAAAGTTTTTTCTTAGTTTTAATTTGCGTGTGTGTGATTTAGTAATATAGTTAAGGAATATATGTGTTGTGCTTATAATTTATTTTAAAACGCAACATGCGTAAAATTTAAAAAGCGTGATTTTTTTATTATATCACACAGAATAGATCGGTTAATTGTCAAATCCCGTGTTTTGACAAGGCTTACGAGTGCTTTTTTTTTCCCCGTGGCTTACGAGTCCCATAAGTGATCCCGAAAAATATTGAATTATTTATAGTGGAAATTCGAAATACTTTATAGGTATCAAATTAGGGTGAAAAGGTTTTTTTACATCGGACAACAAAATAAAAATACACATTAGATTTTTAAAAAATTAAAACATTTTTGGATTATTTTTTTTAAAAAAAGTTAAAATTTTTAAAGACATTTTCCTTTACAGAGTTACAGCGTTAAAAAAAACTTTAAAAAAGTATTATAAATTCCTTAAATTTTTTCATTCAAGTTTATTTTAACTTCATAAGAACTGGGTAAGCTGCATTATAAATACAAAGCAGTATCAATCTTCTGCTGTGGAAGAAAGATTCCATTAAGTAAGTGATATTTCTTGAGAGAGAAGAGGATTTTTAACCATAAGAAAGGGAAATCCTTCCAAAACTGCATCAGATTTGATGTACTTTTTTAAAATGCATTACAATACACTTGTTGAGTGTGTCAGGAACTGGACTATTACATTGATGTACGTCGTGTAAAAAAGGCTTCACATTCAGAATACCTGTAAAGTGTATAAATAAAATTTGAATTGTTTCTACACATTCTTTAAAATGTTTTTTTTTTCCCTTTGCTGTGTTCGTTTTAGGTGGGTTTTTTTACTATAGTACTTTCAAACCTTGGAATGAATTATGAATAACTCTGTATTTTATTTGTACTTTTTGAAATTCATTTGGCAGAATAAGCATTCGATGGTGCGATATGTCATAAAAAATTTAAGCAGTCGCATGCATTTGATTCGAGTTTATATAATTATAAAAACTTTTCAAATTATATGTCTTAAATATTTTTATTTGAACAACAAATATTGGAAAGTATAAAAACAAAATGTGTTGGGGGAGGGGGTTGAAAATGTTTTTTTTTTGCATGGTGCCATACTATGTTACTAACATTATTTAAAATAATACCTTGTTAATATGAATTAAAATTCCATTGCACATATAAATAATAAATCAATATTACATTCATTCTATCGCATCACTTGTGTTTTGCTTTCAAAAGATTTTATTGCTTAAACACAGGCTCTTTAATTATAAATGATATAATATGAAAACAGAGACACAGATAATTTAATCTGAATTGAGGATAATTAAGTAAATTTGTTAATGGAAGGTTATAAAAACTGTTTGCGGAAAAGCATTATTCAGTAAGATAAATTCAGATTATTGAGGTTTATTTTATATTAATGAATTCCTTAACTAAGAAAATAATCCCGAGTAATGAACATTTTTGTTAATATTTCCGAAAGAAATAGCGATCGTTCTTTTTTTTTTTGATACTTAAAACAGTAACACAAGAAATGTTTGTTTACATGAAATTTGGTGTAGTGAAATTTTAATTCATCATTCAGTTGTGAAAAAGCATTTTTTTTTTGTAGTTTTTTTTGCACTCAAATTTAGTTTATTTTTAAAGTACATTAGCTTATATAGTTTTTCAGAATACTTATACTAATTCATTGTGTTTGTACAATGGGCTATAAGAAATAGAAGGCAAGAATAAAGATATAATTATAAATTAAAAATTATTAAAGCATTAGCATTATTTAAAGACATCTAATAAAATAAATCTAAATGTAAAATATAACTATTCCTTCAACATAAAAAAAAATTAAAATTGTACACATACATGTGCTATGTATTTTTAGATATATTTATTTTAATAAGAAATAAACAATACACATAAAATGTATTTCTTCAATATAGTTAAATAAAAAAATATTTTAATGCAAACCTAGCCTCTGCACCTTGTGCTTCATATCCCAATATCAGGGATATAATTTGTGACTTTCAATTTCATACTGTTTTCTGTGAACGCTTAGTTGTTAAAAAAAACATTTTTCATATGAGAAAAAAATTGTCCACGTAGGTATATAGAACCAAAAACGGAGAGTACATGCATTTTTATGTCTTCAATCACTTAAATCTCTTCAGCAGTGACATCAGATTATTGAAAATAGCTTTCGATTCATTATTAATTGTCTTCCTAATTTTTTTATAATTCCCTAAAGTTAACTTTCCATAATTTTGAAGATGTTAGTTCAACAAGCTCCATCTCAAAATTATCAGCTTCCATTCACTCAAAAAGTGACAAACTTTTAGAGTGGCGTAGAGGGCCACTGAGATTTGCACCAAACCCCATAACTCACTAAAATACATTGGGTTGATTATTTACAGTCATATCCCATTAAACAATGATTTGTGAAACTTATAATTGTCTCCTGTTTGAATAATGTCTCTGAAGGACATATATTTAGATAAAAGTTGAGATTACTAAAGATTAAAGTTGATCATAACTTTTAGAATTAATATATATTCATGAAAAGTGAGATTGCACCCAAAAGTACTTTTTACTATACTAATAATATTAATAAACAAGTAATATAAAAAATTAAGTCGGTTCCTACTTCGATCAACAAAGAAAATTTTTACTTTAGGTAATTATATTTAATTGATGAATTAATATTTGAAAAACTGTATTAACATCAAGTGTCGTCATCCACTACACGTTTAAAAATGTATTTGAACTTCAGTGGAAGAATAAAAAGAATTTTCTAAACGACTGAAATTTTGAACAAGATGTATATTATGTAGGGAGAGAGGAACTAATAGTAGGAATTGAAAAAATGAATAATCTAAGATTTTGTTAAAGGAATACTAGAATGGCTATATGCATTTTATATAAATTTAGAAGATAAAACCTTTCAAAAATACTCATTTAGAAATGTGGTTAAAATTATGGAAGTGTTAAAATTATGGAAGTATTAACATATTAAGGGGGTTCACCCATGTAATGGGTTAAAAAAAATCAAAAATCCCCCCCCCCATAAATTGCTTTTTTAACATGCCTAGAATACGGTGGTAAAGTGATTTTTTAAAACTTGAAGTCGTTATAAAGAAGCAAGAGTTAGAAAAGAAGCTGTTCGGAGTGCTGAGAAAGCCCTCGTATTGCTAAGCAGTGCGACGTTAATATTCACTCACTCACTCGGAGTGCTGAGTTGGCAATCGAAGGCTGGACCTATTGTGTACAGTCGGGCTTGATAACATTGACCCTTCTATGCAAATAAACGTTCATACAAGTATAGACAAGTTTGTAGAGGTTTAAAAGGGGAATATCTATAGGTATTGAATATTTCGTGGAACTTTTAGTCTTCGCCACCAGGCATCGTCGATTGAGGGTAAGTTAAGATTTTCATTGTGTTAATCGGACTTGAAACTTCAAACGCGTTTTTCTCAAAACTATGCTTTTCAAACTTTCCTCCATCATATCTCAAGAACGGTTTGACCGAATAACTTCAAATTTATAGAATAGACTCGGAACATATATACGCACCAAATGGACTACGATCATTTCAAAGTTCAAAATATTTCTATTTTTTATAACAAAAACATAACGAAAAAACCCATGAAATTCGAAACTTTTTCTTCAGAAGTCCACCAAAAATCCAATTTTGGTTATTTCCAATGAAGTATAGTCCATTCTGTGCATTTAAGCTTAACGCCGTTAATTTTTTTAAAATTTCAAATAAGCCAATCAGCCAGAATCATGGAGGAAGTGAGCGTCCATTTTTTCGAGGCGGGTATGTTCAGAGCGCTATAACTCACGTTCTATTAGATATTTTTGGCTAAAGACTTACATACATACTCTTAAAATTCAAAGAAATAAATTATAAAAAACTTAAAGCTCTATCTTTTTTAATGGTTGTTAAAAAAATTCTCTAAAAATGCTTAAAAAACCGGCCGCCATATGTGTGAACCTCCTTAAGGCAATAACATTAACTAAAGAATATTCATAATAAATCGCAATTCAGCACATCATCCATTAAAAGCATATCATAATATCATCTAAGCTCAATTATTCCTTCTTTCTAGAAGTTTCTTCTGTATAAATACCTTTTTATTGTTTAATTTTCAAACGAAGACATCACGTAGTATAAGCGCTTTTTTTAGTAAGGAAAGTAATCAATTAGAGGGGATAAAAGACTTGTATTAAAAAGAAAAGGAATATAAAATGTTCTCTTAAATTCATCATTGAAAGAGATAAAACATTTACCTTAACTTAACAAATATAATTTTGTTTTGAAAAAAAGATTTTTTATTCAATTAAGATATTGAAGTCATAAATTACATGTAAGTAGTATTTTGACATATTAAAAAAAGAAGCAATTTATTATTTTTTGTTGATTTTTATTTCCACTAAGAACTATTCTCACATTTTAAAAACATTGCAATCCCTTGGACATTTGATTTGCATAGATGTATTTATCAATGCTATGCATTATGTAATAAATTCGTGTGGGATAATCCCTAACGTCTTCAATGCCTTTCTTCAATTAAATGTCTCGATGAATTTTCAAACATGGCAGAAATTTCCATGATTTGAGCGTCAATGTTATATAATTAGGCTTATTTAGATACCACTCCGCAGTAAATATCTATTTCTTTCAAAATGTAATTAATTGGAATACTCGAGAATAGAAATGCAGTTCCCTCCCCCCTGAAATTGTGTGTAAGGTTTCTTTTTTCATTAATAATATTTCTTTTTTTAATATGTGGTAGAAAAAATAATTTTTTTTTAACTCGTTTCTCTTTTGCCATATTTTTTTACTGCTTGTATAATACTCGAACATGTTTAAGAGAAATGCAGAATATATTTTTTTTTACTCCCAGTGTCCTGTGATTTTAGTTGATTTCCCAAAGTTACCTTTTGAATGCATAAAAAGTGCTTTATTTATCTATTTCAGATTTTATTTCTTCTATCAATTCTTTAGTAAAATATTTTCATAAATACATATCAGAGAACTGTTATTCCAAAATGAGTTTGGAATAAAGTATCTCTTCCATGTTTTAGATTTATTTTTATTATTAATGTTTTTTATACAAATTTTTTTTATAAAGCACTTTTTTAGCACATGACAATGAGCAAAAAATATTATTTAAAAATATTTCTATAAATCAAAAAAGTTCTGTGAATTTCCCTGTAAGTTAAGTATGTCTTAAAATATTTTTATTTCCCTACAATTCATATAAAATAGAAGAAATTTTCTTTTCCGAGAGAGTAATGTGAAAGGAGTTTATCAGACCGAATCTGTGTGTAAAAAGAAAATACAAATAAAAATTCATTATTAAGAAAAATAAGTGTTTTTGAAAGCTATTTTTAAAATCAATTTTATAACCTAATTTGTTTTTAAGTGAAAGACAATTTATCTAAAAAAATAGAAATATATATATATACAAAAGATTTTAATGTAAAAAAATTTAAAAAGAAAAAGATTATTTTTGAACGGAAGTTGTTTTGCTAAATTATAACCTAAGCGAAAGTGTTGATAATGCGTAATAGAATAGTTACTATATAATGATTATCAAACACAGGTTAGGCTCGTTGAATTTTAAGTTGATTAAAATTAAATTTAGGAGGAATATTAAATCAAACTCTCAAAGAGTTACAAAGGTTGAATAATTGTCTTTTTTAATTAAATTAATGTCAGACTATAATTACGGGCTATTTAGAAAATAAATGGTTCGAAAAATGCTTTTTTACTACTTTTGGAATTAAAAAAAGTCAAGAATAAAAAAAAGTAGTTCTATAATATAATGTGTGATTATAATTTTTTTATCTATATAATTGGTTTTTATAAGAATCAAAAATTTAATCTTCCCTTATAATCTTATTTTTCTTTATTTTAGATATTCGTCTTTTAATGGCTAAGAAAATAATTAAATGAAAAACGAAAAAAAATAAATAAATTTCATCATAAAATATAAGACGGAATTATAATGTGAACGTTCATATAAATACTTTACGGACTATTTAAAATGTTTATTAATTAAATTTTTGCAAAAATTTATTTTAAAAAGCTGTTATGAATTAAAATTTTAATAATTTTATATTAAGCTGTGTTTATATAATTGAAATAACTTTAATCATTCAAGAAAGTAACTGAATTTATTTGTATAATTTTTAAGTAGTTTTGTTGTTCAATCAATGTTAAATTTGATTCCTTTAATATTCTTCTTGTAAAAAGAATATGAAGTTAAATATACATAATTTGCAAGCTTTATTAAGCTCTCTAATTTGTGGCCGTGGCGCCTAATGGTTATGGTCATGAACTCGTAGCTGGAGTGTCGCGGGTTCGAGTCCAGATGCCCCTGAAGACCCCATGTGTAGAGGAAGCCGATACACACTAAATCTGTAGAGGAGCAATGTTCTCTCATTGGTAAAATGTGGTAGTTGAGAGAAGAGAAGGGGTTAGCTCACACAGGTGTCGCTTTCGTAACTTTATAGAGGTACAAAATTACGAAGTCTGTCATTAACAGCCCTGGTGTTGCTTTATAGTGCGACGTAAATCTAATTTTTCCTTCTTCACTGTTCCCTAACTAAACTAATATTTCAACCTCTTAACTGCCGATTCAAAGTTACGCAATTCGCACCCCATTGCCACCGTTTCTTACAGAGGGTAACTTATGCAGTGTATTGGGATAATAGAAAAAGGCATAAATATATATAAGTATATTTTTTTTTCTAAAATAAGAAAATCTTTCACAAATACAGTCAAGGTCATTAAATTGCATTCCACATCCTTCGGAAAAGTTTTAATGATAGCAGTGCAAGGAAAAGAATCTTATTTTGACAGAACGTATATATACGTCCGGGGCACTCAACGCATCGGTTGAGCGAGATGGATGTAAGTGCCGGCGGCAGTTAAAGGGTTAATAAATAAAACTGCGTTAAATACTAGTATTTTCATTGTCTCGATAATGTTTAATTCCCTTCCTTTAAAATCAAATTTGTTTCCAAGTATTAAATGAAATTTACATTTGATCTGTATTTTCTTTTATCTAGAGTCATAGCGTCAGGTATTCCATATTGTTAAATAATCTGACAATACATTTTAAATCCTCGCTCAAAAATAAACATACCAGATGCTCCGAGAAAGACAGATAAATTTCTTCACTTCATCACGAGTAAAGCGCATTTAAATACATTTTCTCCCCTTCTCTTAACGCACGTACCTCTCTGCTCCCCCTCCATTAACGAAAAATTTTATATTCCGAAATCGAAAATTCCCTCTCAGCGAAGGAATGCATGAATAATAAAATAACTCACCTGATTCGCTCTGTTCTATACAAGAGAGTAAATATTTTTTTTCTCCCCCTACACTACCTTCCGCACTCATACATACTGTTCTCCTCCTTGGTAATGCTTCAATCGTGATATAGACAGAGAAATGAATATAAAAAGGTAATAAAAAGCTGCAAACAGTGCAAAAGGAGAGAAAACGGGGAGAAGCAGAGAAGGGTGGAAAAGAGAAAGATAAAAAAAAAGATTATTAACGGGCAGATTATGGTCATTTGGTTGTTGTTATTCATCGGGGGATCGCTTTGCTTTTATGCCTTTTCATAGAAGGGAGGGATCGAATGTTTGTATATTGACTCTCACAAACGGTAGCAAAAAGATCGCGGAGTGCGTTAGGGGGGAGGGAGGCAGGCTTTTGGAACGGAAGTGAAGAGAAGGGGTGGTAAGAGAAAATCCCCCTCGAGACGCCCGCCGCAGTTTATAAATTACCCACGATGTTGGTTGACAGTGGCTGGCGATTTTCTCGTCTGCCAAGTATACCCACGAGGATCGTTAGCAGCGAGCAATCTGGCGATGCGCGCGCATCCGACACCGAAGTCGCATTTGATATTAATGTGGTTTTGCTGTCCCCATTAAAAAGTAATCCGTCCCCGGCGCGACAGCGAACCGGGGCTTCCTCCCCTTCCGACAATACCCCCCTTTCTCTGCCTTCTTTCTGTTTTACGCGAATCCCCCTCTACTTATGCACGGCACCCCCCTTCCTTTTTACTCCCGATCTCTCTCTCTAACATTGAGAATGTGAGTTCTCTCGCCGTGATAATGCATTCTTGCGTCTTCAGGGACACGCACGATGCATACGCGAGTGTACGCAGGCATAGCGAAGAGAGGCGCTACCTCCTCTCGTATACACACACGCACCACCCTCTCTCATCTTTTAACTTTTCAGAGTTTGTTTTAGCAAAGCGCGAGAGGTAAAAGGAAATTCGGGTAGGGGGTGAAAATAGGGGTGGAGGTGGAGTAATATTTCTTATCGTCGTCGAGAGCTCTTCCCGTAATTAACCGTCGCTTCAAAAAGCCGTCAACTGCCAAACGTTGCATAAATGCATCCGCACCCCCTTCGCATTACCTCCCCCCTAGTTCTTTCTGTCGCGTGGAAGTAAAAGAAAAAGAATGCTAAGAGGAGGGAGTAAAAATTCCATCACCGCTTTCCTCCTGACCACTTATTTCGGTCGCCGTGAGCTGCTGGAAGAATTCGATTATCCATCATCCAGCACCAAGAAAGCTGGCTACCCCCATGAAGATGAGACGTCGTCTTCCTAATTGAATATGACAAGCACCGTTTCGCGGTAAAACACTTTTAATTTCCGTCCCTACTTTGCCATCGATCCTGGCTAAAAGCATCAGGATTCCCGTTGATTACGTCTTATTTACCTTTTCAAATAAATCACACTTTTGGATAGTCCTGGCCTTATCGCCGAGTCAGACGATAATCACTTCGGTCTTTGCCATTTCCCCCCACCCCTCACTCATTCCCTCCTTATTTAGATATTTTTGATTCTCATTTATTTTTTGTTTGGCTTTAAGCGATCTTGACCCGATCATTGATTATTCAAGTAGGAGGAGGCTATAATGCGCCTGTCTGCCCACATTAGACAAAGCAATAAAGAATGTCATGTATTTTATTTATTCATTTCTTCTGAGCAGTTTTCGGTGATTAAAAATCACGAGAGATCGTGTTAAGTTTTCTAAAATTGCTTCAAATAAGTAGACAATTAAGTGACAGCTGAGACGTTGTGATTAGAGTTTTGTTGGAGAACTGGGGAAATGGTCTCTTTGGTTCGATTATTAAATTTTGACAAAGTTTGTGAGAGGTAATGCAGTTACTTACCAAAAGAGAATTCATTTTTTTCACCTATGAATTTTGATTGAAGAATTTTAATATTGATAGAGATGAACAGATAATAACTTCATAGTTTATTATTATTATTATTGAAATTGATTGAATGCAGGAAAGGAAAATATATTTTTTCCTATAACACAAATCAAGAAATAAATTTCTCACTATGATCATTCAGTAATTTTACTGTTAAATAAATGCTTAGAGCTTTTTTAAAAAGGAATTGATTACTTTATTTAAATAATAAAATGAATTTATTTTATCGTTTTTTTATATTTTGACTATTTTTAAGTAAACAGAGCATAAACAGCTCTATATATACTAAAATATTTTTGCATGGAGAAAAAAAATATTTAAAAATAATTACATATTAGAGAAAAAAAAAGCTGAAATAAAATGTAACATGATCATTATGAGCATTATTTTGTAAAGCATTTATTACCGAATGATTGTTATAGATTATTGTTCTAAATATGTAGCAAAAAAATGCTATTCTACATAAATATATTATGCTAAAGAAAAATTAAGTTTGATTCAATTTAACCATTAAAAAAAGGAGATAATTTAAAATAAAAACCAGAAAATACAGAGTTCAAAACAAAAATTAAAGAAAACACGCTGTTCCCTATCATGATGTAATACTTAATCAAAACATTTAACAAAAATTGCGAAAAAAATATAAAATTCCTCAATACTTAGAATATAAATATCAATGTTACTCCTAAAGAGAGAGTTATAAGATACAAAACTTTTAAATCGAAATTAATTTCCTCTTGATAAAAGTTGAAAAGCTTTCAAATATTTAGTAGTTAGATATTTGAGCAGGAAAAAAAAGAATCTTGTGTGCAGTAAAATATAAATGTTTGTAATTTGTACTATAAATAATAGTTTTATTTGTACTAGCATAGTACAAATGCCTATAATAGTGAGTCAAAAGATAGATTTTATCAACGCAAAATGTTCTTTAAAATATTTTTAAGGAAAAAAAGTACGACATAAAGGGCAAATATAACAAGAGGTAATGTGTTTTTATAAAATTAAAGTTAGGAAATCACTTAAAACACATCAGTTGCTCGATGAAAGATGGATCACTCTACGCAGCATTTTCTTTATCTCCATAATGTTAAAAATAAATAAATTTAAAGAACATTTTTACGAAATCGATTGTTCGTTCAGTCACCATTTTTGTAAGTATCTAATGCAATATTATTTTAATTTGAACATTTTAAAATATTTTGAGCTGTTTTTATTTTTAAAAAAATTCATATGGGGAGTAACATGGGAAAAGCTTTTAAACGATGAAAATTCCTGCACTTTTTAGCCCATAGCTTTGACGAAAAAATCACTTAATAAACTATTTATTTATGTAATATTAATATTGGTACAAAGTTTCAGTTTCAAAGCTATAAGTTGTGTAGAATTTTCAAAAATATTTTTGTGTGATGTAATTCCCACTTTGAGAAATTTTAATTTAAATTAAACACTTTTATTTTTAAATAATATACATACTAATACTTGGATTGATAAAATACTTCTAATTTATTTAGAGTATAAATTTAAACTGCATTATAGAATCAGAAAGTCATAGTATATTTTTAATTGAAACTTGAAAAATGTACTTTTTACTGATTTTAATGAAGTGACCCCCTCAAAACTAATTCTTTATATTGTGAACAATGAGAAGAGTAATGCGTATATATAAATTCCTAATTTCAATTCAAAAAATAAAAGCAACCAAAAATAAGAGGGTAGCAATATATATTTTGAATGGTCTTTGTAAGAGAAAAGTATAACAATTTGGAATATTTTTCTTAGAAGTAAAACAATAGGTATTGACACTAAATTTATGGAGCATGCTATTTTGGACTTTCTGCACAAAAACAGGGGTTTTACGGGTGTTTTCAACGATAGGTAGAAAAAATGTCTGTAAACCTAATATTAACTACTAAGATGATCGACAGAAACGTAAAGAATTGTAGGTAGACATGTATTGCACCTGGTATATTTTACAAAAGAATATTTGTAATATTTCACAAAATTTTCAAAAAGAAACTTTGATCTTTCAATTTCTTCTGATGCAATTCATTTCATTTTTTCAGCATCAATTGATTAAATATTACTTTTTTATCCATTAACATTTTTCCGAGGTCGAAACCAATGGTTCTTTATACTTCGATAGACTTGTAAAAATTTTTAAGCTGACACAGAGAAATTCGTACTTGATTGGAAAAACACAAAACACACAGTTATCTGCTTACGAATAAAATTAAGAGACAAAATTTAATTTGGAGAAATTATAAATACTATATTATAGAGTCGTTGGCCCAAAATAACGTTTTATAATTTTGTTCCTTTATTTCAAATTAAGCTCAATTTTTTTTTTTTTTTTTTTTTTTTTTGCGTTTTATGATTACTATATTTTGTTCACATAAAAAGTTGTGCAACAATATAATTATATTCAAATTATGTTATTTTTTTAATAATTATATCCAAATAGATGATGAATAAAATTTAGGGGGGGGGGAATTAAGATTACTTTCTCTTTTCACCTTGAAAAAAATTATAAAACTTTAAATTGAGGAGAATTTTCTTAGTACATTAAGTATATATTTTAGAGGTAATAGCTTACTTTTATAAAGCGCATGATTACTAATAATATTGAAAATATACCCATATTTAACCTCGCTCCCGTCAAAATCACGGGGTGATATTTTCCCCTCTATTTCTCGCACCCGTGATATTTCTAGGCTGGTGTTGTTCAAAAGTAACACGCTAAAAAGATTAAAACTATTAGTTTCTTATGCCCAGAATTATGTTTATTTCTCACAATATGGCAGTACCAGATTATTAGAAACGTGTTTAGAGGTAGTTATTTTTTTTAACTAGATTTTAGCTCAATCGGGAGATATATATTAGCGATATGTTTTTGTAACCTTGGCTCAGTGACGAAGTTCTGCTCTTAGTGAATACACTTGGGTTGCGTTCTGTGATAAAATAAGATATATATATTTTTAATATTGTATGCATTGTGAAGTTAGTCAGGAAGTGAATCAAATTTTACTTTAAGTATAAAGGGATCTGAGAGTGATTCAGAAATAAATGATTGTTCTGAAAGTTCGGATAGTGAATCTGAGAGTAGTGATGATGGATCTGTACTGTTACCTGTAATGTTGACCTTTTTATCACATGCTTTGAAATTTATCTCACAAGAAAAAATTACTGGTGTGTTTTTATATTTTCAAAAATGTAATAAAATTCTCCTTTAATGTTTAAAACAGATTTTTTTTTTTTTAATTTTTTCTCTTTGCTGGAAACAACATTCATTCAAAAACCCCTAAATGTTGGCCTTTCTTAGAAAAATTAATATTTTTTTGTATTTCAAGCTAAAAATTTACCCAAGATTTAAAAAGAAATACATATATTGAAGATACGTTTTGTTTTGTATAATTTTCTTGTGAATAAAAAATAGGCACTTTTATGACAGTTTTCCTCAAAATTATGCAATCATTAAAGGGGTTAATTTATAAATGCAGATATATGAATATCCCTTCAGGGTGTTTCAGTTTTATATACAAGGTGATTAAAGTTAAAGTTCTTCTTTCAAAATCAGAATGACTTTAAATTTGAACTGAATATACCTGAAAAGGAGGAAAGCTCTATGACATAAAAAAAAATTTAAAGTGTATCTATAAATACTGCTGTAAGCGGCACAACGGAAGTGAATTCGGAATTCTGCTATACTTGGCATTTTGAATCTAATTATGGCGACTTTGACATAAGTTGTATATTAAACCAATTATACTGTTCAATGTGCAGGATCTAGTTTTTGACAGAAAAAATGACTTCCAAGTCATTCCACAATTGTTGCACTGTTAGCCCATCCCCCACAGAGAAGTCGTATCTCAATGGATAGGAAAAATCGGTTTTTAATTTTCCCTGAGCTAAAAACCATATAAAAACTAACAATAAAAACGTCAATGAATTTTTTTCTCATGTGTACCGGTTCCCTATTCATTAAGCATATTCATTTCAAATTTGAAATCATTCTGAGAATTGTTTCTTTTTAACAGCGTTTTGAAAATGAAACTTTAATTCTAAATCACCCTATATGCTGTGAATAAGAAAAAGTTGGGTACCGGCTGACTTAAAGGATCATAAGCAGTTGTGTGGCTAAAGGATTTCAATGCAAATTAAAAGAACAGTTTACGAAAGTTACAAAAAGTTTGAAAAGTTTAAAACTTTTAAAAAAACTTTTAAACTTTTCAAAGTATATTTAGTTCGTAAAGAGTAAAATACATTTAAGAAAAGTGTCAACCATTTTATTCTTCAAATATATGTATTAAGAATTTCTTGTATATTGATTATCAAAACTCCATTTAGTGGAGTTTTGACAATTTATAAATGTATAGTAAGGTGGATCAATTTTTTTAAAAATAAATATGATGGACAATTAAAATTAATTTTTATATTACGTACTGCCATGAAGGGAATGAAGCTTAGGTGCTTGAGTTTTTTTACGGTTAAAAGTCAATGAATTATTTGTTAAAGAAAAACAGGTATTTTAGTACTTTTTAAACATTTATTGCAATGAGAGGACACCTACTAAATAATTACACACACAAATACATCTGGTACTCTTAACAGTTTCTTTAGAGAGAGTATTAAATTTTTTAAAATCTATTACCAAAATTACAGTGCAAGATAAAGCTGGCAAAAAGCTTGGATTTGACTGATTCGACAGTGCCGGGGAAAAGAGCTCGGCTTAAGTGAAATTCTGCAATGTTTAATAAACTTTTCACTCCCAATTATCAATAATAATTGATTTTGGTTATTTAAACAAATGAAAAATAATTTATTTTGTGTTTAAAATCATCTTAATCAAAATTAAATCTTTTCCATTTTTTCGAAAATTTGACTCCTTTGCTGCAACATTGATTACTGAAGTTATTATTTTAAAATTATTTTTCTCCTAATCTTCAAACCATGGGACATCTTTTCCGCATGTGTAGGCTTCGATTAATAATAATTTCTTTTTTCAATTGAACTACAATCCACCGTAATGTATAAGCTTATCAAGATGACATGGAGCGATATTTTTACATAAAAAAATGCAGAGAATATCAATAAATCAAAATTTAATTTAAGTTATATGTCATTCACATAATTTTGGGTGGATATATAATGAGATTCTTAATCCTGTGGCCTGAAGACATTTAGAGTCTGCGCACGATAACAATCGAGACTATTATGGAAAAAATACTATTTTAAAACTCCAGACAATGAATAAATAAAAATATTTTGGTAAACCTTTAAAAAAAAAGACGCTTATATTTGTTTTTTTTTCGTTCAAAATATTCCGAATTCTGGAGAAAACGGACACGTAGAATTTCTTCCGATCCCTATCTTCCTTCTCCGGCAGACTCGCCAAACCTTAAAATAAATAGCGGGTCAGAGTCGACCAGAATCGTGTGTACCTTTCCACGAAAACACTACAGAAACACGAGGGAAAGCTTTCTCTTTTAGGACAAAATACTTTCTCCGCTTCTGTGCACAAATTCTCAAAACACCCCCTACCCGCCCACGAAACAAATCGATTGGAATCTCTATCAAACTTCTTTTTTACTTCTTCTATTTTCTTCTTTCGTTACTTCTCTTTCTTCAGCAGCAGCATTTGGTATTTCATCTCTTTTCTCTTTCTTACCAATCCCTTTTCTCGCCCCCCCCCTACAAAATCGATCTCTTTACGATGCTGGATAGGTATTCCTGAAGCGCCATTTCTCCACCAACTTTACTCCGCTTCTTTGTGAGCGTGTCCCTTTGTCTTCCTCGCCGAATCCATGTGTGAATTCAAGACACCGGATCGATTGCGAACTGTACTGTTATTGCGCTTTATACGGCAGGGGGGGGGGTGATATTTGCTGGAGCGCTATCTGATGGGCTTTGGTGGAGGATTTTCATGAAGATCTTTCTTGGGGCAGGCGGGGGAGGAAGCTTTGAAGATGGCTTTGCTGCTTTCACACATTTCTCTATTTTGTAAATGATTTAGTGACAATGTTACTCTTGGATGCTTCAGACTTTTCCTACGCATTGGAAATGAGCAAGCAAAAGAGGTATGGAAGTTAAGAGGGGATCTATTACATGCAATGACACACACACGATTCGGGATTTAGAAATGCTGGAAAATCAGATTTGATTAAGCCTCAAGCTGGGGGTTTGTTGCTTCTCGGCTTTTGTGCGGGCATATTTCCTTCAGACGGTGGGAATCACTGATTTCCTCTGAAGAGTATTTTAAACGATGGAGATACATAAATTTTTGGAATTTGCGCTGATTAAATATAATCTTTCTTCGATCTGTTTAATATAGTTTGGAGACTTAGAGAGCGATTATATATTAAAATTAATTTTATATTAAATCTTGAATGTGCCACGAGAGGGTTTGCTGTGAAAAATTACTTTCATCCTTTTGCTCAGATGGAATTGTCATGAACACCGGGGTTAAATTATTTTTTTACTTTTTACTACCCCTTGATAAAAGAATCCCTGAGCTTTTCACCAAGAAACATGTTTGCATTTGTTTTGCTAACCGAGAGATTTCTCTTGTGCTAAGTTGCATTTTTTTTTCGGACTTCTTACTATATTATTCATTTTTAGGTATCAGTTGTAGCAATACTCAAATAAATAAGAACTACATTAACTGGCCATTTGAATTTGTTCATTAAAGAAAATTAATTTGTATTTGCTTTACCTTTATTTGAAACATTCAACCCAACAATCATAAAAATACCCCCCACATTCAGCTTCATTTAATTTATCCATTTACTCTTTAAAATATGACCTTTATAGTACCTTTTTTGCTTGCAATTCAGTTTTAGTTATTTTGTATACTTTACTTGGATATTTTTTCTGTGAATTTCTATTAGCAAGTTTTGTAATGGGTTTCCTTCACGATTCTTACTAATACTCAAGAGTAGATACTTTTAATGACGTTATATGATTATAAAACCTTTTTCTGTAAATGAGCCACGATTTATGTTAGTTACTATGGGAAGTCAAGTGAAGAGGAAAGTTGAGAGGATTGTAATTGTGTTGCCATTCGGAGTCAAAGAAGTTAGAGAAGCTAAAATTGGAAATTGCCATGGTTTTAGTTGAAATTATCCGACGGGTAATTCTAGGATGCATTATTTTTGAGGATCTTCCGTTAATAAGTATATTTACATTCTAGACAGTTAGATTACTATTTAAGATGACACACTTCCATAGCTTAGGTCACATTTAGATGATGATTAACCACTTAAGAGTTTCTTTTTTCAGTCATTATGTCAAAAAATAAGCATATTTTTTGTAAACATTTTTAAGATGAAAAAAGTTATATAAACTAAAATCGGCAGTCAGAAATGTTATAAATATTGAATTTAAAGAATTATGCTAATTTTTATTTTCATTGAAGAAACATATTTTTCCTTAAAGTTGGCTTTTTTCCGAAGAAATAAGCGAACTCTTACAAAATTGTATATAAGATTTAAAAAGATAACATTATACTTTTACAGTTAATTATTCTCTTAACATTCTGTTTTTGTGCGGTAAATTTTAAAACAGGGAGACAAGAATAGTCCAGAATTGCAATCGGAACAAAAATATCGTCTTTCTTTTTTTCACCCGTTTTCCAAAATCATTTCTTTTCGAACAACACACAAAACATTGCCTTGTTGGTCTCAATTTTTTGTCGGTAGAGGAATCACTTCTAAAAAGTTTTTTCTGTCAATCGTAAGGGACTGCTCGAAATTCCTGGTCGGCTATTTTTCTCATTTATTGTCCCATGTCTTTCAATAAGGCGATCTATAATATCAAGCCTGAAATTCAAATGAGATAATTTTCCTCTCAGTTTCTGATACAAAACAAAAGCATTCTACATTGATGTATCTAAAAAAATGGGAGATTATTTTTTGTATTATATCTTGCCTCTTTTTTGTTTTGTTATTGAGTAATTTGTGAGATACTGATCCATTCTATCTACACCACAACAGAAGTTCGATAACAAACTTTCATTACTTCCAGAATCATTCACAGAAATTTCAGATTCACTATTTAAGGCAATATCAGAATTATTTTCTGTTATGAGCCCTTCGTAATAACTCATTTTTCTTCTATGTTAAGTTCCAAATTTTAAAGAAATTATGTTTGTAGCTTGCGGTACACCGATTTGGTAAAAAGAACATTCCCACCTTATCTAGTCTAAAAGAATACAGTAAAATCTAACCTTGAAACCAGTTTAGACATTTTTTTTCTTTTTGTAATTCTAACTTTACTCCGACTATTAGAGACTCTACTGTTAGAAACATAACACATTAAAACGAGCAAAAAAATACGGGTAAATCAGAGGATTGGAGTAGAAAAAGAGTTACCCAAGTGCCTCTCGGGCATATCAGGGAAGTGCCATTTCAATTGCCCGAGTGGTGTTTAGGAAGAACTGGAGAAAGTAGTTAAATAATCGTAACAAAGTGCATATTTGGGCCGTGGGTAGCCTAGTGGTTAGAGCATCGGACTCTAGACCGGAGGGCCTGGGTTCGATGCCCGATGCCACCAAATACCACCGAGTACACACGGAATACGTGCTCGTTAAATCAGTGGGTCCGAAAGTCTTGTGGGCTGTCACAGTAGAAACCACGAGTGCAGAAGGCTGGAGAATATTTTCCTCCCCTTCAGCTTCATGCCTAAATTATGGAGGTGGAGATAGGTGGTGTCGCCATCTATTGTTAAGAAGTTCAACCTGTCTTACAGGCTCTGGCAACTTTCATTCCTTCCCCTCGGGAAGGACACGGCAACAACAACAAAGTGCATATCTTAAGAAATTGTCTCATTTTTTGATGAACCCTCACTCTTCAACGGGCGAGAATTCGTGACAGTTTCATTTCTGAACTTGACAGTTATTTCAGGAAATTAAATCTTCAATGGGAAAATAGTTTTAAATTCCAATTTCAGACATCGTCTTAATTAGATTATCTTATACGGGTGGAAAGCGGGTTGCATTCGAAGATTTATGTTAAAGTTTCCAAAATTTCATTTTCTTTTAATTATATGAATAAGCCTCTCCTAAATTTAAGGAAGTCTATTGATAATACAATGGAAGGGAGATAATTTTGGGATATTTTAAAATAATATTGTCAAAAATCTTTATGCTTGAAATTAAGTTATACGATCTGTTGTACAATAGACGATTCGTGTAATATTTAAGTAAAATATTTATTAAACATTTTTATTTACTAACAGTTTATTTGAGAAAATTATATACAGTAACGAGTTTAAATATTAATTATAATTCAAACATTTAAGAAAATTTTATACATTACTATGCAAAGAGATATATTCCTTATTTATATCTTAGAATATATCTAAAACACGTTGTAAGTCAAAATTCATCACACCTAAAATAAACTTCTGTTTCTCAAAGAGAAACCTCTTGTAGTCCTATGGTACAGTTTTAGCAGGTTTAGTTGTTTTCGCTGCAACTTATTCCTTTGTAAAGTGAAACTAGTTTTACAGACAAATAATTTAATGGAAAAGTTTTTTTTTTTAAAAAAGTAACAATTAAAGCATTTGTTAGACGCTTTAATGACAAAGAAATTTCGAGAAGTGTTACAATTTTCACTAATCCGTTCAACATAATATTTACTACGTCTTTGGGTAATATTGTTAAATTTTATAATTTTTTAGGAAAAAGTAAAATTTTATGAAAGATATTCCGAAGTATGGGCAATAAGACTTGCGAAAAAATATTTAATAACTATACTAAATTTCTTTTTTATTTTGCACTTATATAAACATATATTTTTATTCATTAAAAAGGATAACTGTTAGTATACTTGAAAATCATTAAAACATTGAACATAGACAAAAATTGCAAAATATTTCATTACTAAAATTTATAATCTATTTTGTTCTTTTATTTAATCCCACCAAATTTTAACTGAAATGGGTGAAAACTAAAATGTAAACCTAAGAACATTTAAAAAATGAATTCTCTTCATTTAGTTTTTTCCAGCGTTGTTCTAAAGACTGTAAAACAATATATTTCTGATACTTCATAAAATGATACATAACAAAAAAAAATTTTATTTTTTGAAAATATTATAAATTTTAATGAAATCCAAATGTTTCTTGCTTGTTTTAATTGCTAATAAATTATAAGACGGGAAGAAATCTCAAACCATAACACTGTCTACACATGAAAAATATATCGATGGTAAGATGAGTTTTAATTATAGATTTTTTTAAACTACCAGAATAATAAATTTTAAAAGAGTTAAATTTTAGTTTTCTTCATAGGCATGGGGGGGGGGGAGCAATATTATATTAATATATTTTAATTATTAAATTATTTTTTTAACTATTAATTTATATTTTATGCATTCATACTTATTTGAAAGTAAGTCGATAAACTGGAAAGTTTATTTTAGTAACTAAAGGGGGGAAATATTTTATTCTTTTCTTTAAGGTATTTAAGTTTAGAATTTAAAATAGTTTAAAGAGAGAATAAAAAGAAACACAAGAAAATATTATAAAGACAACCAAACTTTCAAGGAAAAAGGAATTTTAGAATAATTTCAGACCACAAAAATTTACATTATATAATTAATTATAATAAATCTTGAGAAAGAAAATAACTATGTGATTTATTTGCAATTTAATAAGGAAACCATTTTTATTTTAAGTATGAATAAAAATTTATGAAATTGGACATTAAATTAAATTAAATTTGCACTTTTTACTTTAATGCTCGGTTAATTACAATAACTGGGCTATTGATTCGTGAGTGTAATTTTGAACCAAGTTCGTAAAGTTGATAAACACGTTCGAATTTTTTTCACATTCCACATATTCCCTCGAAGACTTATATTGACTAATAGATTATTCCAGGGGTGAGCAAGTTCTTTTGCTCGTGGGCCACATTATGGAAGGGGAGGATCACGGAGGCCCACGGCTTTTTAAAGTGATTGCACTCATTAACTTTGTATGTCAGAAAAAGAATAAATTGTACCATAAAAATCGATAAATATCATTTAAATGAAATTTTGTCAGTTTTATTCAATTTATTTACTGTGCTAACTTTAGATCTATAGCTGCACACACAATCACATTTAATTTCAGAATTTTTAATGAGACAAATGAGCCCTTCACACTTTTCTACAATTTTTTTTTCAATTCCTACTCTATTAGCTTACTCTCTCTCTATATTTATGTTGTTTAAATTTTCAATTGTTAATAAAATGCATTTTAAAGCACTCAATTGAGCTGAAATTTTATACAATGTTTGTTTTGGATGACAATACAGAATTTAATTATAATTAATAAAAATTAATTGAATAAAGCTAATTATTCAAAGAATTACAAGTACAACCACGTTGGCATCATTTTTTGGCGACTTAGCGACCATTCTGGCGAAGTGTCAAATCTTGAAAAGGTTTTTTTCTCACACATTTCAAAGCACTTATTTTAGGTGAAATTTTTTATACACTATTGTTTTGGATAACAATACGATAATTGAATTCCAATTAATTAAAATTATTGACTTGAATTAATTATTTAAAGAATTACAGGTATAGCCACGTTGGCTTCATTTTTATTGACTTGGGACAAAACTTGAAGAGATTTTTTTTCTTACGTTTCAAAGCTGAACAGTTAAATTGAAATTTTATATACACGATTGTTGTGGATGACAATGCGATACTTTAGTAATAATTAATAGAAATTAATTGACACTTAATTTTGTGATTCTGCCATATGTATGTATATACATATTTATAATAATTGTAACTTTTTAATAAAAAGTAATTTTTTTGTTGTTGATCTAAATAAGAATTGATTCAAATTTTTTTTTAATATCGCTTGTTTGAAATCAGGAGAGAGAGTTTTGCTTGTTTGAGATTTTCTTGTTGAAATTCTCATTACAGTTTGCAATTTAATATCAGCCAAATTGTGTATCTATATTTACTCTGGTTCGTTTTGATGAAAGAAAAACTTTTTATTATTTTTTATTAAAACTGTGAATATTTTAACTTTGGAAATATTGGTACAATAAGTTTAATATTAGGATTGGTACAATAGGTACTTTTTGGCAATATTGGTATAATAGGCTACCCCAATACGTTTTTATCAAACATAATCATGATGTGTTGACCCAGGTATAGAGAATATTTTGGCTTAATGACTATCTTGGCGGGATGCTATTTGTGCCCACCTTTGGACCAAATTCACATAGATTATATGGTGTACTTATTGATGATTGATCAACCTTTCATCCATTTACCAATACCATATGATTCTAACTTGAAAGAGAGAATTAAAACATATCCTGCAATTTTGAAATGTTAATAATTATTTCGAAATATTTTATTATTAAATCATTTGATTAGCTAAAAAAATTTATGTATAAAAAATATTTGGATGCATTTTTTTTCTTTTTGTGTCAAAGCACATATAAATATTCATGTTAATTCTCGCAAAAAACAAAAAAAAACCCTGAATGAGAATAATATATAAAAACGAGATGTATAATGAGTTAAAACATATACTAGATGGGGATAGCTAAGCTCTATCAGACCTTATTAATTCTAAATGTTAAGAAAACGCTTTTAAAAAAATCGCCGAAAGCGGAAGTGCGTAAATAAAAAATTTTGGAAAACAGTGTTTTATGATTAATCGAGATAGAAGGAAGAAGGGAGAAATGTTTGAATTTTAACTTTTGTATCGATTTTTTCCCCGTATCTATACCAAAAACATAAATGTTAAAATTTCGAGAAAAAAGGTTTTTTTCTGGTTTCGGAAAAAAGGAAATATTCTTAACATATTGTCTGATGCCAAGAATAATGTTTAAATTGTTGAAAATAAATCTAAATAGCGTGTCATTAAATCATCCTTTGAGGCTATTAATAAATGAAAAGTTGTAACTAATTTTTAAAATTTTAATATAGAACATAAAGACTGCTTTTTAACTGTTACTTTATCCTGCGTTTTATCACGTAACTGTTGAGCTCTAATTAAAAGTGCATATTGTGTAAAAGTGTATCTACGAATTTATGCTGTTGGATAACATTTGTTAAATCTCTAATGTTCAACAATGTTTGGTTACACCAGGGGTGACCATCCTTTTTTGGGAGAGGGGCATTATTTGATACAAAATAATTATGCTGGCCATTTCCAACAAACAAATATGAAAATTTTTTAAAAATGTTACTTATAAGCTTATTATGGAACTCTTACGCAAATAGCACATTTTTTTAATGCGCCTATGTAGTAGAAGTTGAATAATAGTATAATAAACAAGACGAAAGTACAAACTTGGGTTTTATTGTGAATAAACTTTTTACAAGTTCAATCAATTAGATTAGGTATAAAATAAAAGCTGAGCAACTTGAAGCCTTTAAATCGAAATACTTATTGAACACTCTGTCTTAATGTGTTTTTTGTGAATTACTAGATTTTTTTTATCAAGTCATTACTACATATTAGGATTAGCTCTCTCTCTCTCTTGTAGATGTTAACAAAATGAGGTTGTTATAAGTGCACATCGTCTAGTTTTGAGTGATATTTATTTTATGTTCATAGCAAAAACATTTATTCTCAAATATATTTTGATCCAAATTTTCAGGGGGTTTTGTCTGAGACTTCAATAAAATTGTAAAAAATGGTAATTTATTATTATTTTTTTCAAAATATTTTACATTTTTCTATAAGTCTTCGCGTGGCACATTGTGACACGTGTGCCGCGGGTTGGCCTCCCCTGGGTCTCACCATTACTAGATTATTTATATTAATTTCCATGCTAAAATAAGGTAAAAACTCATTAGATCTCTGTACTGCTTATGCATGATCAGTTTTCTTACCTTAAGAGGACATAAATTATATCACACTCAACAACAACAAAAAATTAATTCAAAAAGTATATTTTTTGAACTCTAACTGTATCAGAGAAATTTCTTTCTGATCTTGTTTTCGTTACTAAACGAGGGGAGAAGGACCCACAAAAAATATATCTGGGGACTAAACAGTATTCACAGTAGTAGGGGCGAACTGAACCATGACCAACTCCCTGCACATGTCCTACATAAATATTAACACGCTGTCTCTCCGCACATTTTTTTCCTCCTCTCCCTCCCTCCAGTCTCGCACCGAAATCCGTTGTAGAGAAGCGAGGAGATGATACGTGGGGATTTTCCCGTATGGGGATCAGAATTGGAGGGGAAGAGGGATTGTGACACCTCATTAGACGCCCTGAAAGAGCTGACAAATGGATGTGATTAGGAGAGATGCGGACCGTGGTTTACCTCCGCCGCTGACTTGCGATTACTTAATGCAGCCTACCACGCACCTTGCCTATCTGCATGAACCACATTTGGACAAAGGGACCGTCTACAATCTGTGCTCGATGCCGCAATTAAAAGTGGAAATGAATGAGTTGGCAGTTAAGGAATTTTCCAAGAGTAATAGAAGTAGATGAGTTTGGGTCTTCGGAGAGGAAATGAATATGATTTAAGAAAGTATGATGCTACGAGATAGATTTGAAGATTGAAACAATTTCATTTGAGTAGTGGATGAGGTAGGGTTTTCGAAGATGGAAATGAATATGGCTTAAGACAGGGGTGGACAAATAATGGGACACAAGTGGCCCGAAAGGAGTTTTTTTGCGGCCCACCAAGGCAGTCAGAATACCAAAAAGACAGAGAATTGTATCTATATTTGAGTTAAAATACATAAGTGATAAAAGTTTCCTGTCCAGTAAAAGTAGATACAAGTTGGATGGCATTAATTTGCAGACTGTGAGGAAAATTTCAACAAGTTATATCGCTCCTGATTTCAAATATATTTTAAAAAAGGGATAGGGTACACTTATCTCATTAAACAGATACTAAAATTAAATATGTTTACAACTAAAAATATAAAAATTAGCTCAATATATACACTGAATAAAAGTGCCCTTATTTTATTTAACTTATATTTAATGATTTTTAGGCTATAATGTATACCTTTTCTGAGTTACAAAATTAACTAATGAATGCAATCGTTTTGAAAAGGTTCACATCCCCCCCCCGGCATTCTCAAGCCAAAACAAATTGTTCACCCCTGGTTTAAGAAAGTATGGTTCTATGAATTGAAGATTGAAACTATTTCATTTTTGGGGAGAGCTTGGGTTGTTTTCGAGGTTTGGTTTAAAGAATTGAATGCAATTGAAAATTGTCTTTTGTATACAAACTAGATTTGAAGAGAAAGGGAATTTTACATTCATTTCAAAACAATTCATATAGGTCTGAGTGGAACGTGGATTTTTGAAAGTGTAATCCTCGAAGCGAATTTTGATGATAGTAAATTATAGTTTAAAAAAAAAACTAAAAAGTACGCTTTTATAGTGAATCGAACTAAAAAGTAAATAGTAATTCTTAATATAAGAATAAAATGATTAACGAGAAATTAATGTCGTGGTAAAAGCGTAGGTTCTCGATAATAATTTCTTATTTCTTACTAGTTCTATTCCGATTTGCAGAGTTAGTGTAAAAATGTAGTACAAAGCACCCCACGCTTTTACCACAATGACATGAATTTTTTCATTTATCATTTTATTCTTATATTAAGAATTATTTTTTTTAAACTTTTTAGTTCGATTTACTATAAAAGCGGTTTTTTTTTAGCTTTTTTAGACTATATTTTTCTTTTAGTTCGATCTACATTAAAAGCGTATTTTTTTAGTTTTTTGAACTATAATTTGTTCATTGATTAATTAATCATATTTTAGAATCTGGAATACCCATTGGCATCCTATGAGTACGTTTTAAGCCCATATAATGAACATTTTTTGTTTGTTTGTTATATTTGTATTAACCATGAGCGTTTCTGCTTTAGGGTTGTAACTTGATCCTTTGGTCGCCAAATCTAGAAATGGGATCTTAAATTAGTAGCCAAATATGGTAATGGAAAATCATTAATCCTGATGAACCTTATTACGACAACTGAACAAGATTAGTAAATTATTGTATTGTTATCGGTCCTTGACAAGTGTGAAAAAAATTTTGAATTAATCTGACCTTTTGAAGTGGGTAAAAATAGAGTTCAAATATTCCGTAACGTACAGGTGAAGCTAATAAAAGCGTGTTGAAAAACAGATTTAAAAACTAAACAAAATGTCATTCTAGAAGGGTTTGAGTTTCCAAAGATGGAAGAAAATAGGATTTTAAAAAGCCTTTGCTACGAGACAAATTTGAAGGATAAAACAGTTTTATTTTAAATGTAAATGAGCTTGACCCTTTGAATATGGGAATGGATATGATTGAAAAAAGTGTAAGGGCTGTAAGATAGTTGGAAATTTATTTTAGTCATCAAATTCATCTGTTCAGTAAGACTTCAGGAAAAGAAACTCCACGATAGCTTCTTTGTAACTGAAATGCAAACGATATTTGAATCCACGCGTTTTGGCAAGTAAATTGCTAGAAATCCGTCTGAAGTGACAATCACTTAATATATATTAAATATAATAATAGTTTTAATAGTTCAGTTACTGGTTAAAAAAAGCTCCCGTTCTCACTTTTTTTAAAAAATAAAAGTTATAATTTCTGTTAAGTAACCGAATAAAACAAAGGAAATTATTTCACCAGTGGATTTCAATAAAATATTAGATATTATCTAATACAGGAGTGGCCAACCCCCGGCACGCATGCCACAGTATGGTACGATTAAGTTGTATCTGTGGCACGCGAAGACTTACTGAAAACTTTAAAAAATATGAAAAGATAAAAAAAAATAACCATTTCTTATAATTTTATTAAAGTAGGGTTGTCTCAGACAAAAAAAAAAAAACTTCAAAATTTAGATCAAAATTTTTGAAAATAATTTTCTTCTGTAATGAACATAATAAAGTAAATATCACTCAAAACTGGCTAATGTGCACTTATAATAACCTAATTCTTTTAGCATTTGTAAGAGCTAATCCTAATATTGATGACTTGGTAAAAAAAATAGTAATTCAAAAACGACATTAAGTAGATACTGAGTGTTTAATAATTATTTTGAATTAAATTATTCAAGTTATACTCATTTTTATTTTGTACCTAACCTAATTTATTGAACTTTTAAAAAGTTTATCAACAATAAAAAAAAACCTAAGTTTGTACTTTCCTCTAATTTATTATAATATTTTTAAATTTTGACTACATAGACATGCATTTAAAAATGTGCTATTTGATTAAAAATACCATAATAAGCTTATAAGTAACCTTTTTTCCCAATTTTCCATGTTTGTTGGAAGAGTTAGAAGTGGCACGCACAATTATTTTGCAATCAAATAGTGGCACTCTTTCCAAAAAGGTTGACCACACCTGGTCTAATATTTTGCAATTTTTTATCTTTTTCGAGCAATACATATTCTAAAATTTAATGTGGTTATGGTAACCAACAAATCATTGTCGCGAATTCGTGGTGTGTGTTGTCGAGTAGAGGGTTTCAATACTGATGTCGCTGAAAACCCGCAGTTTAGAGGGGTTGACGCACATTTAATCTATCGAGGGTTAACCAACGTCGTCGTGTTTATGTGTAAGGTTGGAGAGGGGGCTGGCAGTTCAGGTTCTCAACACTTGACTCATGCTTAGAATTACAAGGGGGAGGGGTTGTAAAAAAGTTGGTTTAATTTACAAATGTAACATGAAAACAATTTCAATGCTCGTGACCTACGATTGTTAGATTTATATACAGTTTCATTGCACATATATCTACCGAATATTTGACAAAAATTCTTACTGTTTACTTAAAGTTTAATAAGTACGATATATTTTCAAAGAGCATTAGGAAAACAGCTTCAAATATAGTACAATACGAAGGCAGATATAATGTGAAATAAAAGAAAATTGCAACATATTGTATAAAATAAGATGTAGTAATGAAAATAATTTATTTTGTATTTTAAAAAATTCTTGCGGCTTTTTATTTTTACGTAAATAAGATTTTCTAAATTAATTTTTTCCATGAGTCTATTAAATTATCAGAATGGAATGCCCTATAAAAAATTTTATTCAAGGAATTCCACATCTACCTAAGGCAACTGGAAGTTTAAAAAAATATTACTTCTTATTACGAAGTATGACTTCATATACTTTTAATAAGAAGAATATGAAATCAGTTAAGAACTTTGTTACACCCATTTCCCTTAACTAAACTTTGAGGTTACTATATATTCACTGGCGTAACTAGTCATGAGTGGATCCCAAATCAAGAATTCCTTGTGGGCCCTGTTTTGGACTCCTTAATATTCTACAATTTTTTATTACACATGTTGGGGCCCCTGTAGTTAGGGGGCCCCGTATTATTGATATGGTTGATACGGCGGTAGCTACGCCTCTGTATATTTTGCTGTTTGATTTGAAAATCTCGTCTCGTGAATGAACCATGTCATACGCAAATAATAATTTTTATATTTATAAAAAAAATTATAAGGGCAGATTACCTGAGATTGCCACGAAATGTTAGTGAATGTTGGCAGAATAAGTGAAGGCTTTGATGTTATTTATAGTCTAAAAACGAGATTGACTTAGGAGTATTTAATCATAGAATTTAAAGGCTTCTCTTATTACGTATTGTACTGTAAATCTATTTCATCAAATAAAAAGACGTCGCCAAATGTCCAATATCTAACCAATAGTAGAAATCGTTCTAGCTTATCTCTTTCAAACTTGCTTCATGTAGAGATAAGTAATATTATAGTTTAACTTGTCTTCAGCATTCAAATAACAAACCTCTCGACTCATATACATATCATTGACATTTTGTGATGGATACGATAAGATATATATTTTAAACTTTTATCATGTCTGCGTTTAATTTGAATCCAACTTTGTCTACACAGTTGATTAAATTTTCCAGTTTTGTTAATGTTTAATTTATATCCTACTTTTTTTAATTATCCCCTTTAAAAGATGCTTTTCAGATTCTTGTACATATTACAGCTTTCCCATGAGTTAAAGGTCTGATTTTAATTATGAATTTCTCTCCCCAAACAGTATACAAAGCGCCAAAAAAGTTTCAATTTCATAATATGTTTAGGTAAGCATCATATGTTGATTCAAATTTGATCAATTGATTATAAGTATTTTTCTCCCCTCAAATCATACATTCGAATTCGAATCCATATTCAATGAAGGGGGGGGGGAGATACTGGAAAATGCAGAAAATTTTTCGTCTCTTAACAGGAAACTAAAATATCTTAGCAAGATATTACCTTTGTTTAAAAAATGTAAACAGTTTTATCTAGAGCAATTTAAACTTATTAAGGTTCAAGATCTATTTTCGCTACCAAACCTGCATAACTGCAGGATATTTGAGGACTAATTAATGAAATGAATTCATAAGGATAAATCTGCCTCAGAACATTCAGTGTTTTTAGGTATTTTTTTAAGTAGCAAAGGGGAATATGTAAAATTTCAATTAAAGTATTCGTACTAAAACAAAAACCGAATTTCTTAAAAAATGTATTTCTTCTTCTAAATGCGCATTTATTAAAATCTGATGATTGATAAGTATTTTATCTGGTGTAGAAAGCTTTTGTGGTACTTACGTATTAATTATACTGTGGATCCACTTTGTCAAATCAAAAGACGTCTCCAAATGCCGCGATATGTAGTCAATAGTAAAAATTGTCCTCACACAATAATAATAACGATGCCATCTTTTGGCGATATTTTTTTAATTGGCGCTGTTATTTTATTTGGTGAAATAGGTTGACAAACCTTATTTTATGAAGTTCAATAATACATCGACTTTCGCTTGACCGATTTACGCGAATCTAAAGTTACGCGATTTTCATATATCTTCTATTCGACTTTTGTTTGAGCGCTACACAACTCAAATACTCAATCCCCGCCTCCTGAAATTGGAAATGTGATTGAAAAAGTTGCCGATTTTACCAGACAAATAAATTTAGAAATGAATAGTGTGATGACGTTAAATCAATACTAGATTCCCCCAATCGAGAGTTGACAATTGATGAGCTCATAGAAATGCATGAGCAAGAAAAAGACATTGAAGAACTTGAGTCTTTAAACCCAGTTCAATCAGAAGATAGTAAACGGTTTGTAGTTTGATAGAAGGCCTCAGTTTAATTGAAAAAGGGTTACAAATTTGACTCCAACGAAGAGCGTATTTTTTCAACAAAACAAGGATTAAGAAAGTTATTAGCATGCTACGAAGAAATTTTACGGGAGGAAAAAGGGTCTTTGAGCCGGCAAACTACTTTGTTAGATTTTACGAATTCTTCTACATGAAAATAACTTTGGCTTACGATTTTGTATTTGTGTTATCTAAGACTTAAAACATTTAATTTTTTATTCTAAATTTAATTTTCTTTCATTTCTGGGCCCAACTAAAAATAATTTGCATATACTTAT
Organism: Trichonephila clavata; assembly: GCA_019973975.1. Lineage (NCBI taxonomy): Eukaryota > Metazoa > Arthropoda > Arachnida > Araneae > Nephilidae > Trichonephila > Trichonephila clavata. Next base: position 121,150 of record BMAO01017706.1, read on the forward strand.
ATGCGAATTTATACCTGGCTTACGTGATTTCGACTGACGTAACTATCACTCAGTCCCACCTATTGCGTAATTTCGGGGTATTGCTGTAATTTGAGCCTCTTTTTTGCCTGCATCAAAAGTATAGCATAAAAAACAGCATCAATAGATTTAGTTTTTAAGAAATATATTTTTATATCGAAAATAAGAGCTGCATCCTTTGAAATCAATAGGGAATCTCGTATGTTATCAACTATATGTCTTCCATTACAAATAAATGGATGAAATAAATTTAGCCCCTATTATAACGAATGAGTAAAATACTTTTATTTACAACTCTAAAATGTGTGGAATAATTCAACAGTTTTGACTTCAATCATTTATATTAAATTGACAAAGTAGTAGTATCTCAGTAACTATCAATTTGATACTCTTTATCCGAAAATAAATAAGGATAAAATTTTCATCTTTATTTATTGCAATAAAAGTATTTGTTCACTCGTAGCGAGGCAGCATTATCTATCTAAGATAAGATTAACGCCTTGAAAATCATAAGAGAAATTTGACAAAAAAATTTGTGATAATATTTATTACGTGTTTTTTTAAGGGTATATAAGATACATTTAATGAGGCACCGCTGATTTTTTTATATGGTCGGTCCCTTCTTAAATATAAAACACACCTTTCTCCAGCAAAACTTTTATCTGAAAATTCCCATTCCACGTCTTTCTAGTTTTCCTACCTGTTCTCCCCTCCCCCTCCTCCTTTTTTTTCTTTGAGAACGAATAAGAAGTCAGGAATTGATTAAGACGTGAAGAGAACTGTAACCAACCGAAGCGCTTTCACAATCTTCTCGAAATTATTCCACCATTGGGAAAGCAGCGAGAATAAAAGGAACTTTTTCTCTTACTAAAACTTCTCTTCCACAGTCAAGGGATTGGAAGAAAAATGAGTTTTCTAGCACTTTTTTTTCTCTCTTATCTTTTTATTTTTCTCTTTCTCGCAGCGAGAAGCAGAGAAGGAAGAAAAAATATTTTTTTCCCCTCGCTATCTCCATCCTCCGCTTTCCCCCCCCCACCAGGTTTGCTTTCTTACTTTGATTCACTGTTATTTTATTTATTATTATACACTTTTTTCCACCTTCTTTATTGAGGACGTTAATTTTTCTTCATTAAGTTCCCAAATCCCCAGTCGATAATGCAGCGCGCGTGCCGGCGTTGGAAAGACGAAATGATTTTTCGTCGCATCGTGCGGAAATTGAAGATTCAAAAAACGAAGTTCGGAAGAAGAAAATAGTACAGAAAGCGAGCTCCGAGAAAAGATCTTTAATGAGTTTGGGAAGATGGTAAAGAAAAAAAAAGGGCTTTGTTTCACAAACAGGGTGTCGCGCTATTGGTGTAAGCTATTTCAGGTAAAATGAAAATGCTCTTGCTCATGCAAGCATTAGAATTACGTTTTTATTTTTTTAAATGCTCTTTCTGAAAAAGACAATTCAGGGAAATAAAAATACACTAGAGTATAAATAAAACTAATAGTACAGTTTTCACACATACTAAACTGGCATAAAGTACCTAAATTTTTAAAAATTGATATTGAATTTCAATACACACATGCGAGAACTATATTCACATGTTTGAACAAAAATAAAGTTTTATATAGAATATCCCGTAATTTTAGTGAAAAGAAAATTACTGGCCAAATTTTAATAAAAAAGGTAGAATGTCACAGGCAAGTTTAAAATGATTAGCAAAAACTTGTTTACAAAAATATGAATAACTCTATTTTGGAATTTACGGTGCTATAGACATGCTTCAATATTTGAAAAGCAGCCAAATTAGCATTAACAATGATACAGTGATACAGCAATATAGTTATTAAAAATAGTTATAAAAATAATGTTTAAATCCACATTACACACATGTAAAAGTATAGCTATTTAAATTTCTCTAAAAAGCAGTGTCGAGATTACTACCGAGATTACAACGTCGAGATTAAAAACTGCAATTTTACTTATACAATTAAATGTTATTAAAGATGGAGTTTAAAATTCACGAAATATAGAAAATTTAGGATTTTTTTTTATCATTAATCAATTTTCCAAGTAAGCAAATAAAAAACAAAAATATAAAGACAATATATTGAATCATTTTTATTTAATTGAAGAAACATCGATACTGTAAAAGCCTATTAAAAAACAAATTGATAATTTTATATGATTGGGGGATCTCAACTAGAAATGGGAAAGAAAAGAAATATACAGGAGGATTCAAAATTAGTGCAACTAATTTTAAAATCATATAATTACTTACGGTAAATTTTAATCACTTTACTACAAGTTTTATTTTGAAAATGAAACAGTTGAATCATCAACCAAACTTTTTATAAGTTGGTATAAATTATGGCTCCGAAATTAGATCCTCAAGCCCGAAATGAAGTTTTAAAACTTTTGAAGAATGGTTGCTTAAATTCTGTGATAAATAAAGCATTTAAAAATCCATAAACACATTTTTAATAGATTACTATCAAAGAAATAAAAAAAATTGGCGGTTCAAAGCTGCAGAAAAAAATTTGGATAAGAGGAAGTCCTTGGTGAAGAAGGAAAAATAAAGCTAAAATATCTTATCACTGCTCAAAAAGCTTCAGCAAAGAAACTGCAGGCATCGCATTCAATAATTTGTTGTCAAAGAAAATTGGCTATAAAAAAGCGAATAAAAACCAGTCTGTCGTAAAATGTCTTCAAAGACCACAGGAAAACGAAGTAAACGTTCTTGGCTTCTGTATTTACTGTTACGCAAAGGTAGATACAGAACATGTATAACTTCGGATGAAGCATAGTGTGTGTTTTGTGTTTTTCATCTGTTATCCACAGCCTTCAAAACAAATATACAATATATTTCACGCGAAAAACGTCGCAAAGATGGCCGTCAGGTGTTACGGTAGGGATGGGAATGTTCTCTCGAGGCATATAATAAAACCATTTATCATTTTTTTTTGTAGAACCAAAGGCAAAAATTGATGCTAAACACTATCAAAATAAAGTTTTGAAGCACATGATCAAAGAAAGTAAACGTTTTTACCGTCAAGGAAACATTGTTTTTAAACAAGATTTTGCCCCAAGTCATACTGCAAACTATAAACTATAAAATGGCTTGAAAAATAAAGAAAATTTATTCTCCTGAGAAATGGCCACCATCACTTCCTGACTGGGCCAATTTTGAATATTTTTATGGGGATACTTAAAAAACAATTGCATAGAAATAAACTAAAGAACACTTCAAGGGCATCAAAAAAGCAATCAAAGAGGAAGCAAGAAAAACTCCCACCCCTCAAAATGGTCAAAAAAGATTTTTTGGTTTGATTTAAGCGTTTACGTAAAGTTTACTATGTTATTAGAAACCAAATTGACAATTTCGTGTAAATAACTTAATTCAATAAGAATTTATGATGACCTGAAATTGGTCACATTATTGTTGAATCAACCGGTATATTTAAACATTCTCCATTAACTTGAGTCATTCCCTTCTTTAATCTTATTTAGTTTTTAAGTTATAGTGTATGATTTTGTAAGAAATTTAAGAATTTATGGTTCTGAAATTGAAATTTATCAATCATTTGGGTGAACTAAAACGGTTACTTCTATTTAACTAACTATAGTTATACTATGAAAAAATTAAATACTCTATAATGGCAAAATACTTTCATTGAACTTATTTTAGTAAAGATAAATTGCTCTTTGATTTTTGAAGTCAGTTAATGACGTAAAAGTTTTCTTTTACGTCTGGTAAAATTACCTTTTCTTTGCTTTAAATCGTACAAAAATGTGTACACTGAGGATTTAGTTCTAAATACACAATATTTTTTCCTCAAGAACTAGTCAAAGCTCAGATAAGATTAAAAATTAAAATAAGTCAATTTAATTTATAAATCAAAAAATTCTTTTATCGGTTTTTTAAGGAAATTGTTTTGAAACAAAAACTGTTTACAAACAGCTCTCAAAGATCAATAGTACAAAAATTTAATTTTCAAAAAATTTACTTTTTTATCATACATATTAGGTGATAATTAATTCCTTTATTTAACATATTGATTTAGAAACGATTACAAACCACAATTAAATTATTATGCGTAAAAATTTCGTAAATTTCTCATTTGGAAAAGAAATTTCATAAATTTCAAAATGATTTGTGAAAATAGGAATTATTTTCATTGTGACGTCATTAAAATACTTGAGTGAAAAAGGGCGAGTTGTTAAACTTAATTTCAAAAGTGAGCGGTTTATTTTATTTAAAATAATAATCGGTAGAACTTTAAAAAGTAAAAACAAAAAAAAATTTGGTTTATATTTAACTTTGTCTTTTTATTTTTAATGCGAGATACTTGATAAATTTATCATTTTAAAATGGAAAAATAAAATCGGATTATAATTAAGTTATTTTAAATTTAATGTCTTAAGGGTGAGGAGAGAAATTGTGTCACTCAAGAGACGAAGCATTTAAGCTTTTGTATTTGCAATTTTGGAACCTTGAGATAATTTTTTTTCTATGCTTTCAACGTTAAATTATATTTTAAAAAACTACCTTTTTTCCATTGAATTCCTAATGAAACCTGACTATTTACTTTGTTTTTCCAATTACGGACTCAAAAAAGAGCACTTTTATTTAATTTTATCATTATTAACTCCAAAAGATGTGCGCTCGAATTAATTCGAGCACGCTAAACGTGCGAAACTCTACCCACTCGAGATTATTCGAGTGTTATTGTACTTTATGCTGCTGTAATTGTCACACTCTAATACAAGCAAGCGACGATGGGAGATGTTAATTGTCTGGATCAGCATTTACATGACTATCCCATTAGAAGAAAAGGTAGGGAGGGAGGGTATGTTAAATATTCTTTTTTCATTTGCTTGACATCAGCATTTCAAAAACGCATATTTCTTGTGTAACAAAATGGAGACAGAAAAAAATTAAATTTCAGAAGCAAATTAGTTGAAAGGTATTTAGAGTCAGTTGAATTAGAATATAAATATATAAAATTGCTTTAAAAATATTATGACAATAAAAATTCGTTTAAATGCGATTTTTTTTTTTTGACAAAAAATAAAGAAAGGATAACATACTTTCAAAATATTATTCTTGTATAAAAATGATTCTATAATCGTAATATTTTGTCTATATATATATAATAGTTAAGACTTCTGTACCGGGATTGAACTAAAATTTAGAAATGGTTAATTCATGTTTTGCCCTATTAGAGAAGAGAAATTTTAGCAATAAACATCCCGTTTGAATTCAATTGAACGAACTCTAAAAATAATGTGAATTTTTCGAAAAATTCAGTTCAACCCCGGTATAGAAATTTTAGCTATACATTGGCAAAATATTATTATTACAGAATCATTTATAGTAAAATGAGAATGTTTTGAATATAAATCATTCTATCTAATTTTATTTAATTTTATCATTATTAACCCCAAAAGATGTGCACTCGAGTTAATTTGAGATTTTATTTATCAAGGCATGCCTTGATAAGTATTTTACTCCGAAACAAATCACAACACGATAATTTTCCAAGCCATTATTAAGAGTTTTTGCAGTCCTTCAAGACGGTCAGAAATCAAAATTGACAGTGTTAACCCAAATTCCCTACTTTTGGGTCAACATACATTCTTGAGCAAAGTTTTCTTGCATGAGGACAACAAGAGTAAATGTAGATACAAGTTGGCTGACATTAATTTGTAGACTGTGATGAAAATTTCAACAAGTAACCTCACTCACGATTCTAAAGAGATTGTTGCAAAATGTATGTGATAAGGTGCATTTGTCTCATTAAACCAGTGTTCCTCAAACTGTGGGGCGTCCCCCCTAGGGTGCAGGGATAACCCTACAAGGGGGGCGTGAGCATATCTAAAAGTCGAAAATAAAAGATAAATTAAAAATATATACACGTATTAAATTACTGAAAGAAAGCAAAGGAAAATTAATTCTGTTATAATAAATAATAAAATACCCATTAATAAAATACACTGTTATAATATGCTTATTTTTGATAATTAATTTATCTACATTAAATTTGTGACGGATCTATACGCGTCCTTCAACTAACCCTCTAGGGAAATCTTTGGGCTATGAAAAACAACCCTTTTCTCTAAAAGAAACCATGATATGCAAATTAAGTTTCTTATATATAGTTCAGGTTCGCTTGCTAAAAAAAGTTAGTTAAGGCGTGACCAAGTGAGATATAAGTAGAAGAGATATACGGAAGAGAGTTAGTAAGTCAGTAGGAGAGAAGAAAGATGGGAAGTTGGAACTATAAAGAGATTGAAGGATTACGCATTAGAAGATAAGACTATCTACAGGTATTAGTCACCTTTATAGTACGTTTTGATATTTAAATTATTAAGACGTCTAAGTGCCAATTAGTTACATATCTACCGTTTAAATCAATATTAAGATAGAAGATTAATTAATACAAATTATTAGAAGTATTCTCCAAAAACGCGACTCTCGTCTACTTACTTCTGTTAGTTAATCGGAAACATCTTATTTATTCAGATTCACTGATTTGTTTTTGAGTTAATTAAAGTACTGAATAAATAATTGGAAAAAAAATATCTCAAATCATCCTTCACTTCTTCCTACACCCTTACCCGGGTCACAGGGAAGACGAAAAGATGGTTTTTAGCTCGTTTTTTCATGTAGTGGAAAAAAAGCACTATTAGGACGCAAATTTTGTCTTCGTTCCATATTTTGTCTACCTTTTTCTCAGCCAATAAGCAACCAATTGACCTCGGGTTTTCGGCATTTGGTCGCATTTGTGCCCTAGATGAGCCGAATCATATATAAATTTTCCCATAGTTTTCCCGAATTTTCCTACAAATTTTCCTGAATTTCGCTAGTTTATAACAAAATTTTCTCAAATTTTACCTAGTAAATTTATTGTTTGCAAAAAGTTTTTTTAAAAAATCTACCTGCATTTTGGAGGAAATCTTCACAAAAAAAGTTCAGAAAACAAGTATAAGAGGCTCTGATTTTACTTTTTTAATGTAATTCTTTTTTTAAACGGTAAAGTGATAAGATATATAGTGTGAAGCGAAAATAGTTTTTTTGAAAACTTAAAGTGATAAAGTGATAAGATATACAGTGTAAAGTGAAAATAGTTTTTTTTAAAACTAAAAGTGTGAATTTTTTTTTTTTTTTTTTGAAAACTAAAAGTGAGAAAAGTTTTTTTGAAACCTGAAAATGGGAAGGAAAAGAACGTTGACTGGAAAAAGTTAAAGGAAAGCAGACCGTGAGGAACATCAACAGAGACGAGCAGAACGGTCACGTTCTCCAATAAATCCACGTGACAATGCTGCAAATAGAACGAGAATGCAAACCCGTAGATCAGATCCTCAACTACGAGCAAAAGAACGACAGAGAGATCATGACAAACACGCAAGACAAAGACAAGACGAAGAATATTTGGAAGCCTATAGAGAAAGCCATCGTGTACGTAAATCAGATCCTCAACATCGAGAAGAAGAACGTCAAAGAGATCATGACAGACATGCAAGACATAGACAAGACGAGGAATATATTTAGAAGTCGATAGAGAAAGCCATCGTATACGTAGATTATATCCACAACTACGTGCAGGTGAAAAACGCGCTAAAATTACTTGGCCATGCCAATGATTGATATCTTGTTTACAAATTAAGAACAAACTTAATAATTACTAATGACTTACTTGAGCTTGTTATATGCAAAATTTAATATCTTGATAATTTGTGTTATTTATAATTAAAGTCGTATTGTGTAATTTCAGCGTCAAAGTTCATTATTATTGCATTCAATAAAATGTTATTGTATGGGGCGGGGAAAATTATGATTAAAAAGTTGGTCGTCATTATTGAAAGTTTGAGAAGCATTACATTAAACTGATTCTAAAGTTAAACATGCTTATGTGTATTAGTGCAGTTATAGATATGAAATTGGCAAAAGAAATAAATTGCATGAAACTGCCGCTATTTTAGCGAACTTGTATTTATTGATTCTTAGGGTTCAATTTAAACCTTTTCTTGGATCTAAAATTGATTAATAAACCCAATAATTTTAAAAAAGATGTAGCCCTCCGGTATTCTCCACGTCCACAATTTGACCCTCGGGCTTAAACAATTGCCAAAAATCTCCTTTTGACAAAGCTAATTAAATATTTTTAAAAGGCAAAAATTTTCACTAAGAGGTCTCAGAGATGTTAACTTTGTCTCGAGAGCTCAATTTTCAAGTAGATGTAATTCTTTGAAATTGAAATTAAATAATTCTAATCTTTTCACATTATTTATAAAGGAATGAGGTTTCAAAAAAGTGCAAAATGTTTGAAATATAATCTTAATTTTTAAAATTATAAGTGTAGGAAAATATGAAACATCTCTGTAAGAAATACTAATCAAGTTTTACGTGGTGCATATTTTCTAAAATCGAAACTCTAATGACTAACAATAAATTGATTTATAAAGTTAAATGTATCCTTATTACACTGTAGATATTTTATACATAAAAAATAATAATAAATTATATTTTTTTAAAAAAATTAATTATATTAATTTTTTTTAAATTACAATCTATTTCAAATATATATTGAAGTACTAAAAATATATAATACTAAACTAAGTAGGGCTTAAAGAGTATAATACACATTTTATAATTCTGTAAAGTCTTACACATGAAAAACTACTATTTTAGAAAATAGCATGTGGTGAGCACTTAAAATTACTTAGTATTTATTACAGAAAAGTTTCAAATTTTGCATATAATTTTTAAAATTATGATTATATTTAAACATTTTGAAACCTCATTCCTTTATAAATAATGTGTAAGGATTGGAATCATTTAACTTCAATTTCAAAAAATTATATCTATTTAAAAATTGTTCAATTTTTCAGCCCTCGAGACTGTTTATTGGCAATAAAAACCGATTTCTTATTTTTTTTCTTATAAAAATGAAATTTTCTAAACATAGTCCATGTATTTATCATGTGTCAACAATAATAATTTTTCTCCGGGAAAAATCACAACAGGATAATTTTCCAAGCCATTATCACACTAAATGTACAGAAATCCATAGAGGAAGCTATCTACGCGATAGAGCTCTTCACACTCACCCCCAAATGGAACCTGCCCTGTCAACCTTACCCGACTCGTTTGCAGAATAAATTTCATTAAACCCCCACCTGTCAAAAGCCCTAAGTTTATTAGCTAACAAAGTGTATATCGTGAATCCATCGAACATTAAGGATTTAAATCACCGCGTCCATGGCAACATCACACACCCCTCGTCTCCCCCTCACCCCCATCGGGGAGGAAGAGTTGCACTGGGGAAAGGTATTCATTACTCTTCGGGTCCTGGTCTCCTCGGTGTCCGAATCCTCCAGTTTTGTGACGAGTCGGTTGTTCCCTAATGGGCGGTCCGTGTTCCTCTTCCGGATTCTGTCATCAGCGTTACAAAGAATTCCTAGAGGACTTCCTGTCCGTTTTGTTAAACCTCCCCCTTCCCTCCCCCAAAGCCTCTTTTCGGACACAAACCTAAACTTTACCCCTCCCCACTCACTTATGCTTTTTTTATGTTAACTCCCCCCCCCCCAACACAAAGTTTTTTTTTTTTGCTTGGTTGAATACAAAAGTAAAAGAAACAAAAAAGAGTGGTGGGAGCACGCCTTAACAACTTTTTGACTCTGGCTTCTAACGTTACAAAGTTTTCTAATGGAGAACGCATGTTTTTACGGTTTTTAAGGTTAACGTTCGCCCAGTGGTTAGGGCATAATAAACGGGGGGTGTTTTCGAGAGTTGGGGAAAGGATAGAGCAACTTTTATTGTGTTGGATGGATGGTGGAACTGTTTATTCTTCATTTTCAAAAGAACTATTCTTTGTGACTCGCAAAATATTTTTATTTTGTTTTATTCTTAAACTAAGCGCTAAAGGGCTCATTAAAGAAAATTCAATTTTTTTTACAAGAGATATATATAGGACTAGCCGTTACCCGCCCGCTTCGCTGGGTATTTCATGATGTTTTATAAATTTTTACTGCTTATATATATGTATAAATTATTGATATCTAAGTCCTAGCATTAAGAATTCGATTGAATTGAAAAATATACTTATACCTGTAACTGTCACCTGTTGATAAAAAAAAAGGGCAGAACTCATCTAATTTGTATTTTCTAAAAATCTCTAAAATTGAAGTATAGAATGATTTTTGCTCTTTCGTAACTCAAAAACCAAGTGGATTCCCACCAAACCAATTTTCGGTGGATCTCTACTCCGTAAATTGAACATGCAAGCCAAATTTCAAGTCTAAATCTAACAGAAAAAAACAAAAGTTTTACTATCAATATCCCCGTAATCCCGTTGAGAGCCGTTTTCCAAAATTACCGCTCTTAGCGGATTTCAATTCAACAAAAGAAAAATGCAAACCAAATTTCATTATTATAGTCCTTGTAGCTTGAAAAAAGTAATTTTTTTTGTCAATACGTCCCAGTAACCCCCTGCAACCCCCAGAACTTGATTTGCTTAAAATTTATTCTTAGTGGATCCCTATTCAACAAAAGAAACATGCTTAACAAATTTCAAGGATATGGGTCTAACAATTAAAAACAGTAATTTTTTTCTGTAACTCCTCTTGACCCCACGTAAACATCCTTAGGAGTCCATTTTCGTTTTACTCTTTGTTAGATGAACTCTATTACATGAAAGGAACATGCCTACCAATTTTCAAGCAGGATGATCAAATAGTTTAAAAATGGAAATATTTATCGATTAACGCCTCTTAATCTCCCGAAATTAAACTTAGTAGTTGATATTCGCAAAACCCATTTTGTAGCGGTTCTCTACTTTAGGAAAGGAATCTGCTTATCAAATTTCAAGACTGTACGTCTAACAGTTTAAAAATGGGGATAATTGTCTGTAACGCCACTTGAGCCCCCGCAACGCCACTTCTGGGTCTGTTTTCACAAAACCCATTTTGTGGGGCAATTACACTCTATAAAAGGAATTTGCTTAGCAAAATTTGAAGACTGTGCGTCCAATTAATTAAAAATGCAAAAAAAATTATCAATAACGCCCTTTGAACCCCCGCAACGCCACCTAGGGGTCGATTTTCACAAAACACATTTTGTAGTGTATTTCTATCCTATGAGAGGAATCTGCTTTCCAAATTTCAAGACTGTGAGTCTAATAGTTTAAAAATAGAAATAATTATTTATATCTGCCCTTAACCCCCCGCAACACCCCTTGGGGGTCAATTTTCTCCAAACCCGCTTTGTAACGGATATTTACTCCATGAAAGAAACATTCCTACCAATTTTCAAGCAGGTAGGTCAAGTAGTTTAAAAACGAAAATATTTATCTCTAACGCCACTTAAACCCCCGCAACGCCACTTAGAGGTCTGTTTTCACAAAACCTTCTTATAGCTGATCTCTACTCTATGAAAGAAATCTATTTATCAAATATAAAGATTGTGCATCTAATAGTTTAAAAATGGAAATAATTATCTATAACGCCCCTTAAGTTCCGCAACGCCACTTGGGGGCAATTTTCACGAAACCCATTTTGTAGCGTATCTCTACCCTATGAGAGGAATCTGCGTACTAAGTTTCAAGACTGTACGTCTAATAACTTAAAAATCGGAATTTATAACGCCCCTTAAACCCCCGCCCCCGCAATACCCCTTGGGGGTCAATTTTCCCCAACCTGCTTTGTAGCGGATATTTACTCCATGAAAGAAACATTACTACCAATGTTCATCAGGTAGGTCAAGTAGTTTAAAAACGAAAATATTTATTTATTACGCCACTTAAACCCCTGCAACGCCACTTAGAGGAATGTTTTCACAAAACCTTCTTATAGCTGATCTCTACTCTATGAAAGAAATCTATTTATCAAATATAAAGACTGCGTCTAATAGTTTAAAAATGGAAATAATTATCTATAACGCCCCTTAAGTCCCGCAACGCCACTTGGGGAAAATTTTCACGAAACCCATTTTGTAGCGTATCTCTACCCTATGAATAGGAATCTGCTTGCTAAGTTTCAAAACTGTACGTCTAGTACCTTAAAAATTGGAAATTAAAACGTCCCTTAAACCCCCGCCCGCCCCCGCAACACCCCTTGGGGGTCAATTTTCCCAAAATCCATTTTGTAGCGGATATTTACTCCAGGAAAGAAACTTACCTACCAATTTTCAAGCAGGTAGGTGAAGTAGTTTAAAAACGGATATATTGATCTATTACGCCCCTTAATCCCCCGCAACGCCACTTAGAAGTCTGTTTTAACAAAACCCGTTTTGTAACTAATCATTATTCTACGAAAGGAATCTATTTATCAAATTTAAAGACAATGCGTCAAATAGTTTAAAAATGGAAATAATTATCTATAACGCCCCCTAAGCCCCTGCAACGCCACTTGGGGGTCGATTTTCACCAAACTCATTTTGTAGCGGATCTCTACTCTCTGAAAGGAATCTGCTTACACAATTTCAAGATTGTACATCAAGTAGTTTAAACATGGAAACAATTATTTATAACTTCCCTTAACCCCCGTAACGCCCCTTGCGTTTCGAATTTCGGAAAATCCGTTCTTAGCCTGATGTCTACTCTATGAAAGGAACATGTCTACCAAATTTCAAATCTGTAGGTTGAATAGTTCCGGAGATATCGTGATTAGTCAGTCAGTCAGTCGCTTTTCTCCTTTATATATATATAGAAACCAAAATTCTTTGCCCGATTAAAAGTATTATTTGTACTCAAACTGTTATAATTAGCCATGTGTTTTTTTCCAGGTATTGTAAGTATTATATTATGAATTTTTTTATATAAGATATACTTTATCTCAAGAAATTTCAACGTGTGCCTCCTTGGTCTAACAAGAAGGAGAGTGCACGTTGCACGGTCTTGGGATTACGGATTTAGTTCAAATTTTGTAAGAAGATAGATTTAGTTTCCTTATTGATAAAGATATACGGTTATAGGGGCCACTTTCGCAAAAAAGTTTTTAGATATTTGCAATTGAAGATGCAATTCGCTCGTTAAATTCAGTTCTGTAACAAACAATTACACGTAATGTATTTAGCGTAGCAACAATTACACGTAATGGGTTTAACGTAGCAACAATTACACGTAATGGGTTTAGCGTAGCAACAACGGATTGGTGTTCCTCGCAGAGACTTCTTAAGGCTTGTTGAGGCCCTGAGACCCTACACAAATGTAGCCCTGGGACTCTACACAAATGTAGCCTTGGGACTCTACACAAATGTAGCTCTGAGCTCTTACACAAATGTAGCTCTGAGCTCTTACACAAATGTAGCTCTGAGCTCTTACACAAATGTAGCTCTGAGCTCTTACACAAATGTAGCTCTGAGCTCTTACACAAACATAGCTCTGAGCCCTTACACAAATGCTGTCCTGAGACTCCTAGACAAATGTAGGTCCCACCAACAGACCCTTAAAAGTAGATTGTACATAACATACGTTGTCAAATACTCGTACAAATAGTAACTCGAAAGAAACAAATGGGAAAGACTTATACTCGTACAAATCGGCTCGAACGACCGCCGTTCTTTGACTTGAGTAAAGATGGTTTATAGTGGTAGACCTGGGTCTATACATGGACGACGATCATCATATAACAATACAGTTTTACCACGATTACCATTTGACATGTAGTCTGCAATTCTCAATATTTTGGATAATACAACTAAAAAGAACATTTGATCATTAAAATTATTCTAATCATGATCTTATCGAGAACGATACTAGGCCCTGAGCCCGGGCCCAGTTTGCCCATGCCTTAAGACATACCTGGTTCCTCGTCATTAGGAGCAGCATTCGAATCCAGGGAGGGAAAATAACTTTTTTTATGTCTATTTTTACATATAAAGATACGTAATGGAGTTTAAATAAACTGTAAATGAAATGTTTGTAATCACTAGAAACCTTATAAGAATTTTATTTGTCGTTATCATTCGTATAAGTACAGAATAATATTTATTACAAAACAATAAAAACATTTCGTAGAAGAACAGGAGAAAAGCATTTTAACTGTTAGTTAATCGTGGCCGGAAACAATAAGTTATGAAAGGAAACAATAAATAAAACATATATCAGATGAACAGAATTAGCATAAATTTTTTTTCTAATGGGGCTGCGTATTGGTATTTTTAACCTTTGTAAACCTAGTACATTCCCCAGGAGCTAGTATCGCTTTTTAGAGTGGCCCCATACAGGCAATACCAATTACCGCAAGAAATTTTGACACCCAGTTTCCTCCCCAGAGAGAGGCACCAGAGCTCTTGAGGATGCGAACCTGTACTAGGATTTAATTTTACCGGGAGCATCCAAGCCAAACAGACACTCTAGAAATCTTTAACATGTCGCACAATCATACGGCATGGCCGCTGCCGATTTTCTGCATCTTGAAAACCCACCGATTTGGGCCGGGCCTTAAGTGCAGAAGGCCAGCGACAAACCAACCACGCCACCCAGCCGGCATTAGTATAAAATGTGTCCGTACAATGAGGAAACTTGTCATAAAAGCAATAGAAACATAATTACGAAGAACATCGAATTAGTGCAGTATTATATATATACCAATTACGTATAATCATTTGCTACAAAACTGAATTTAACGAGGGAATTGTATCCAATTACAAATATCTAAATTTATTGAGTAGTGGCCCCTAGAATCACTGATCTTCATCAACAGGGAAACTAAATCTACCATCCAAAATTTGAACTAAATTCGTGACCCGAACAACTTGCACTCTCCTTGTAAGCGGTATTCCAGCTCCCACCAAATATTCTTTAACATGCTTTGCATATAATAAGCACGCAATCTAAGCATTTTATGAAAAATTCGTACCAAACTTGCTTGCGATGTTTGAAGTTCATGTGATGTTTCACTCAAGTTGATTTAGGACTCCGTTGGAACGATTTCAGAACGTGTTCAACAGTTGCTTCACTCACACTAGACCTGCAATTCTAGGAAGACCCTTAAAACTTTAAACATTTCATGCCATCGCCTTATTGATTTTGCACGAGGAGATTTTCTTCTGTAAAAGCATCGAAATTTACTCAGAACATTAATGGGCAATTTCGTTTTGTGAAACCAAAACACACATTGGGGCTTTCTCTTGAATCGACGCGATTTCGGCATAAATTGTTTTCTTTCTTACAAATGTTCTCTCAATTCGCTCTTGAAGGAGCATTCCCGTCATGTATAACTTAACTCAGTAGCGCAACAGCCCATGAGGGCCAAGGCCTAGTGTGCCCAACTCAGTATTCGCGACCTTGAGCCCTAAGGCGCATGAGCAGATGTTCCGGCTAGGTCAGTCTGACGTGGGAAGTTCAGTTGAAGTGACAGTTCGGGGAAAGCAGAATTTGTCAGTACGATTTGTTTTATCATGGTTTTACTCGGCCTGTAGGAAGTGAAAGGAAATATTCGGCTTTGATTAGCAGTTTGCCAAGTTTTGTTGGTTTCGAGATTCTTTTGGCGGGAATGGTTACGTGTTTTCCCTATTGTATAGTATATGTCGGCTTGTAGATTATTAATGCATAAAGAAGAATAGTTACGTTGAAAAAAAGGAAAATAATGACGATGTGCAAGGTAGCGAAAGCGATGATTTTTCAGATAGTGATTATGAAGGGGTGGACATGGGAAATAGAGGAAGTGATTCTTCTGTATGTAGCCTTCCTGAGACAGTGTGCTCCCATAAAAGAGATTCCAGAGGCAAGCCAGTAAGAAAAGAGACCAGATACCAATGTACAGAACGGCAGGTGTTACTTTGTGTTGTCCCTTATTTCAAAAGCTATCTACAAAGACTAATTTTCCATTTTCCTGAGGTAACTCGGGATAGTAAACTAATAGGAAATCTAAAAGCTTTTACACCTTTAAAAATTAAAAATTCAGCTTAAAACCTACATATTTTGTTTTGTTTCATTTCTTGTGTTTAATAATAAAATAAAAAAAAGTGATGGTTTTTGCAATTTTTTTCAAAAAAATTTGCAAGGGAACGCGGTTAATTTTTTTCCGTGCATTTATTATTTCTTTTAGCTTAATCAGAGAATTATTTTTAAATTTTGATTAATTTTCCCTAAAATCTATGTGTGAAACTTCAGAAACGTTTTTCAAAACGATGAAAATTTATGAGTGTGTGTGAGTACATTTTAATTATAACTTTTTTAATTACTCTGCTAACCAAATCTCTCATTGTAATTTTTATTTGTGGAGTATTAATAGTTAAATAAAGATTGCAAAGCTATAAGGCAATTAATTAACGCCAAAAGATATTCCTTTCACATCGTAATTTACGCATTTGAAAAATTTCAATTTAAAATAAACTTACCTTTAACTAATGCATAACAGAATCATAACTTGTATTCTTAAAATTCTTTCAATTTAGCGAAAAGCAAATTATAGTTGAAGCAATTAGAATTGTATTTAGTTTTCCATTACAAACTGAAAAACCCATTTTTTTTTAAATCCATTTTTTGATTTTTGTAAAATGTCCATTTTAAAAGAATTATTATTATTATTTTTTTTTACCGAACTCAAATTTTAGCCAATGTATTCAAGTGCGATGAATATTAAACAAAGTATAAAATGCTTGGTCAGTCACAATACTGTTTTAAATTTAGATATGTTATTTATTACTCGAAGAATTAAAAAAAATTGCAAGTTATTACTATACGTTGCTCATTGAGAGGCCACTGTAGCCTACGTGTAATAGTCCAGAACTCGTGGCTGGGAGTGTCTCGGGTTCTAGTCCTGATGCCACTGAAGAACTACCATATACAGGGGCATGTGCACGTTAAATGTGTCTCCTCCCACAAGTGTAGTATGGTAGTTAAGAGAGGGGTTGTCAGCTCAGGTGTCATCCTCTTCGCTTGACCAAAGTTCAAAATTACGAGGTCCGTCGCCAATAGCTCTCGAGTAGATGAATAGTGCGAACTTTATTTTCTCTAACTTAATATCTCTTACAAATTCTGAATTCTGAAGGTGCACTTCGTTCATAGGTAGTAAGAAATTTACACTGTACATATGTTCGAGATTTAAATTCGATAAAACATGCTAAAACTTGCGCTTGTTCTTCCGGTGAAATCATTTTGAATTGAGAATGTTGCAAAACACATTGCACTATCTCGTTGAATCATTTTGTGCGACGTTGGAAAAAAAACTCTCACTCACCTTGCGCATTGATCTGAAATCTAATTTTAAACATAATCATTTTCTGATGAGACATTCTACATTCTTAAAGTAACGCTGTACTTTTCGATCGTTAATAGTATTTTTTCAATAGTTTATTTTGCGGGCAGATTTTGAAGCATTATTACCAGCTTATACTTATATAAAAAATAGGAAAATTTGCTGAATTCATATGTTGCTGAGTTCAAAACAAATAACAAGATGGAACAGTTTTCAGGACATTTTCTTTGTTGAAATGTGACTCTGGATATATAAACGGACAACTATAAATGGAGGTTATGCCAAAAACAAAAGCATAACAAAAACTGGGAGACAAACGTTTACGTGTAAAGAATATCCAATGTTTCATATACACCGATCTAATATACATCTTTCTGCGTCTAATGCAGTTTGAATATTTGTTCTAGCTAAGCCAAAAGCATTTTGGAATTCAAAAATTATGGTGTTGGTATATGTTAGTTAAAAAGGTAAATTTTTACCTTAATTCTTATTTTTTTTAAAAAATGTATGTTTAGACACAAAATGGGCATTTTTTCAAAATATGTCATACAGCTTTGAAACTTTGCAGACATATTAATACCATAAAAATACACATTATTACTTTATGAGAGAATTTATCTAAGCAGTTATTAAAAAAAGTACAACTAAAACGCACTCGAATTGTTTTTATATTTTGAAACTTTTTACTTCTTCCTCTACATATGATTTTTTAAAAAAGATTAATCAAACATTTTTGAAAAATGCTGAAATCAAAGTAGAAACATGTGAATTTACGTGGCTTTGTCATTTTTCGCTTTACAAAGACATGAAAAATGATCCCTTAAAATCAAATAAGAGCAGAAATATTGCTTACAAACATCCTGAGAAACATCTCTCCTTGTTTCGAAATGCATATAATAACCCAATACGATTATGTGTCCCTTGTAGGGTTACTCTACACGCGATCTCAGTAAATAATTTTCGATATGTCTACAGACATGTAAAAAAATTATGCGGCCAAATCGTGACCCTAAACTATGCCAATAAGAAATCCAAATGACGAAGAAATACTTCTGGAGATGACAGCCACACAGATGCAATTAAATTCTTAATAATTTGTTTGCATTTCAAATTTCCTAGATTGTCTCATCTCTCTCTCTCTCTCTCTCTCTATATATATATATATATATATATATATATAAATGGATGTTTGTATATATGATATCGCTTCACTCCAACATCGTTCCACCGATCACTTTAAAAATTGGTATGTATATGTATTTTTGGGGAGGAGGTTTTTGTGCTATCCTCTTTGTTGCAGCTCCCCACCAGGTGGTGCTACAGCATATCCATTTCTGCACCGTGCAATCAATTGCCACGTTGCCAACATGGTTGCCAAAAATGATGCCAACTTTGCTCTATCGCTAACATTTCACTATTACTTATTATTAAGTTATAATAAATATTGTACACCTTTTTCTTACTTCACCACACCTACAGATGGAGGACAAAGTAATACGAACACCTGTGAAAAAAGTATGATGAACTTCACACCTGCAGTACAGCCCCGCCACCTGCAACAGAAGTCTGCCACCTAGTGAGCGTGAAGAGGAAAGTATCAGTCTCTCAAGAGCAGTCAGCGTTGCATGCGTCTATCGAACTGTCTGTTATAAGTTGAAATGTCAGACCTGTCAGAGTTTCAAAAAGGAATGATTGTTTGAGCACGTTTAAGTGGAGCATCGGTTACGGAAGCAGCAAACCTTTTGGAGTTTGCAATTAGTACGGTATCAGAACTAATTGTACCAGAAGAATTAGTACCGTTCTGAAAGCGTACACGAAAGAGGGTAAGATGTCTTCAAAGCTCAACAGTAGCCTTAAGTCAAAGCTTGCTGACAGGGATAGACGGGTCTTGAAGTGCTTAGTAGCCCGAAAGCACAAGCAATCGTTATCCGAGGTAACATTCGAAATGAACAGTCATCTCCAGGACCCCGTTTCAACAAAAACTGACAAAAGGAACTTCATGTTGTGAGCATTTATGGCGGAGTGGCAATTCGTAAACCTTTGATGACAGCAACTAATACTTTCAACGACTCCAATGGTGCAGATATCACAAAGGCTGGTCCCCACAACAGTGGCAACAGCTAATATCATCAAATGAATCGTCATTCACCCTATTTCAGACGACCGGACGTGTTTATGTCTGGAGAATGCCCAGAGAAGCGTTTAATCCTAAATGCCTCTTGCCGACTGTGAAGCATGGGGTTGGCTCAATTATGGTATGAGGTGCGATAACTTGGTGTGGTCTTGGACCACTTGTTATTCTGCATGGGAAAATCAAATCAAATCACTATCTAAGCTATCTAGGGAATCATATCCATCCTTTTGTTTAGACTGTATTCCCGGAAGAGCGACCGCTTTTCCAAAACGACAACGCCCCTATCCAAACTGCCAGGTGTGTTCAAACGTGTTGAAAAGAGCATGACGATGAAGTTGAACATCTTTCCTGGTCCCCTCAGTCTCCGGACTTGAATATTATTGAGCATTTATGGGAATATTTGGAGTCCAAACTTCATTTCCGATTTCCACCTCAATCCAACCTTTTGGAATTAAAAACCATTCTGTCGGAGAAATGGCTTAATATTCCTTTAAATATTGCCCATGACCTTTCTGCATCTATCCCACGTCGCATTAAATCTGCACTTGAGTCAAAGGGGTGGTCTATCTCCCTATTAATAAAGATTTTTCATTATTTCACAGGTGTTCGTATTATTTTGTCCTCCATCTGTATGTTACTCTGGGTGGACCGTAGCACCTTGAAAAAATTAGAAGTAGCCCGTACCCTAGAAAAGTGTGTCCACCCCTTCACAAGAGAGTTACGGGGCGTTATAAATAAGAAAAATCCCTTTTATCAGCTATTAAATCTACAGACTTAAAATTTAACAAATATGTATGTACCAAATATATATTTTTTTTTGTTCAGCTGAGACGGGTAAAAAAACTTTTTTTTTTGTTTAATTTGCCATTCACGTAAAATTAACTCATTAAAAACTTCTTTATCCTTCAATCTGTATTGTTTAATTTTTCAATTTCCCCGTACGAAGAACGGGTAGACCAGCTAGTTACTTATGAAGTAGTATAATATTTTTATACTTCTCTCTTTATTATCATTATTTAGATACTGAAGTTGAGTTCTTTAAATTTCTAATTTATTTGAATGAAAAATCTGTAATCTTTGTCGATGTATTTGTATTGACAATCGATTTTATTTGTCGACACAGATTATTTGAATTTGTTCATTTTAAATTTTAAGCTTTTTGAGAAAAATAAAGCGTGAAGCTACAGTAATTTTGTATTATGCATGCATTCAGTGGCGCACACAAGGGGGGGGGTCCTAGAAGTCCGAACTACCCCCTCAAAGCCCTTGAGTTTTTTTCGATTGATGATAATCCTATATATATAACGTAAAATTTAACTAATTAATTTTATTAATTAAATTTAATTCTTAAAATCAGAAGAATCAGTTGGTGTTGCTGTGAGGTATGATACGAGTTGGGGGATTTTCGACCATGGACCCCCTTGAAAAATTTTTGTGTGCGCTACTGTATGCATTTGATTTAACTTTTGGACTTATTCATATTTAATTAAATTTATCTTGTTTCATAATGTTTTTTTTAAAAATTAAACTTAAAAAACTAAAATCTAATTTTTCCCCGCTATTATTATATTTATCAAATATTTAAAATGGAAGCTAAATGTTAATTACATTTTCCAAATTATTTCATATAGTTACTAAAGTAAACTACGAGTTAATCCTTTGAGAGGATTGGAAATAAACTTGGAAAATCCTTTTGATTTTAATTATTTCATATGATTTCAAACTACGCATATTTCTTCCCATCTTGATAGTTGCTTTAGCACGTAAATAATTTTTAAAAATTATCACCCAAAACTCAATTAATATACATAATTAGCGGTGTATTCTTCGAAAAATAAATTTGTCTGATAATTAATATTATAATCGGAGGACACAAAATAAACTTTCTTAAATAAGAAATTCGTTGAAAGAATTTTAATTTTCAGCAATTATTTGTTTGAAAAAATAAATTAGAAGAGTATTATTTAAAAGCACTGCTGGCTTAAGTAAGTAATACTTCAATCATTTAAAAATCAGTACAGTAATTCATGTTTTTTAAGGATACATAAGTGTTTTTAAGATATTTAATACATATACTGTGCACACTTCAGGATACTACATATGGAATTTACATATATGTGATATATTTATGTACATATAAGTTTGTTTATTTTCTAAAATTAAAATTTTTAAACTTAGAAATCAAGTGCACATGTTTAAATTGGAAATGTATTTACATCAAATTTTTCACACTGGAGCAATTAATGGTTTACGAACATTAAAATTTTTAAAGCTTTTTATAACATTGTATTTGAGTTTATTTAAACTTCCATTGTAAAGATGTAAATAGTCTTAATTTTTTTTTTTAAAAATCACTAATTGTGTATTATAAGACCTTATAACTATAGCAAAAACTTTACAAGAAAATTATAAGACATCAGTATTCAAGCAACTTACGAAAATTCAATAACTAAAATGAGCCTTTTAAGTGTTGAAGTAAAAAAAATTAAAAGGGAATGCAATTTTGAAATAACATAGAATTATATATACATAGTATAATAGACTATTGTATGGTACGCTATTAATTATTCAATAATTTCTTTCATTCCCAATAACTAATGACTCTTCTTAGCTAAGCAGAAACTTTTATTTTCCGTCATAGAGTTGCTTTCTCTCTCATATAACTTTAAAGTTTTTTCTCTAATGGGGCTACGGATTAATAATTTTACCTTTACAAACCTAGTACTTTCCCCATGAGTTGGTATCACTTTTTAGTGCGGCACCATATAGGAGATACCAATTGTCGCAAGTAATTTTGACGCCAAGTTTCCTCCCCAGACGGAGGCACCTGAGCTCTGACGATGCGAAATTGTACTTAGAAATTTAACTTTGCCGAGAGCACCCAAGCCAAACGGGTATTCGAGGGATTTTTTGCATGCGACATGGCCGCTGTCGATTATCTGCTTCATGAAAATCCACCGACTAGGGCCGGGGTTGAACCCGCAGCATTAGGTGCGGAAGGTCAGCTACAACCCAACTACGTCACTCAGCCGAAGTGGATATGAAAGAAAATTTTTTAACTAACCCAAGAGGAATTAAAAATCTGCATTGCTATTTGAGTATTATAGTTTACTTAAATCAACTAATATTATTATCCTCTACAATATGAAATGTAAAGTAACTTGAAATACATACACAGTTAACTGGCAATTATCTTTGTGTGTTATAAAATAATGTTTAATGATATGTGTGTAGAACGCTTTTCCTCACAATATAGTAATGTTAATAGCACAACGTTGTTTTCATTTATTAAAGCTAATTCTTCATCGAATCTTCAAGAGCTATAAATCTTTGAAAAGTATGTCTTAAAACTAATCTGCGATAATTTTTCCCCTTAACTTTTTTTTATACAGCACTCTGTGCAGCTTAAATATTTAATCCATTTGTAACACAAGAAGAGATATTCATATATATATATATAGATCACTCAAAATAATAATGGTTTTACTCAATTTATTTTTAGTTCTTCGGATACAGCATCAAAATTCAAAGCTAGAACCAAAAAATTGGAATGTTTACAAATTTAATATCGTGATAAAATATTTCGTTTAATGGAAAGTATTCTTTTTTTTTAAAAAAAAAGGATTGCGATTTTATTTAATGTGAAATTAAAATTGATACCAAAAATTACGTTTATCAGTACAATATTATGAAGTAAATTACATAATTTTCGTAACATTTTGGTTTATATCAACAAATTTAAAATTTTCTTCGCTATAAACATCTTGAAATGAAGTCAATTTTTTTTAAGTCATAAAAAAAATTAGAACTAGTATTTTTTAACTTTTCTTGTTGATTAATGTACAAGGATGTTAGAAAATAATTATACAAACAAACAATTCATTATTTGCAAATGCTTCTGGTTCCTGATTTCCCAAATATAATGGACTTTTTTTTATTACAATTGAGTTTTAATAGTTAAGGATCTTGGTTTCTTCTTTTTGTAAATTACGTATGGAATGAATTATGAAAATATTAAATTTTACAACAATTAACCCCGGATACTTCTGTTTATAAATTGCTTCAAATAATCAATGAAAAGCACAGGGCTATTCAAAATTTTCTTCAGAGTTTTGAAGCGCTTTAGTAAAAAAACTAACACAATTAAAGCAAAAAAGAACATTTGGAAGAATACAAAAGCAATTTCAGTTATATTAAATATCTTACAGGTGTTCTATGCATAAATTCTCGGTTACACGGCATCTATTAAAGAAATAGTCTGGTTCCTGCCATATTCTTTTCAACATGGTACTATCAACATTATTGACAGCCCGTGTTATCCAAAAACCTATTCGTTTACACAAGACCAAGTTTTCCACCTCCTTTGACACGTGATGTAGCAGAATTACATGAGAGGATAATGTTAATAGTACCACGTTGTGGCAGAAACTGGATTGTTGCATTGATGTATGCTATAAAATCAAGATTTATATGTAAAGTACATAAATAAAACTTTAAATATTTCACTATTCTTTCAAATATTCCCTTTTGCCGTAATCGCGGGCCCGCGTTTTAGATTTTTTACTATAGTTCTTCGAAACCCGAAAAAAGAATTAAGAAGAACCTTTTACATCAGACGAATCATTTTAAGCTAATTTTATGCTTATTCTTCTTTCTAAAATAGACAGTGACTGATACAATAACTTAATATGTCATAAGTTTTACGAAAATGGGACAAGAGAAGGTAATAAAAGACTTTCTAAATTTCAAACAATTCATGGTCAAAACTTTGAATAAAAATTCAAATTTTCGACTTAATTATATATCTAAATAAATTAAATATAACTGTGAAGGTTTTTAAATAGATCAGAATAAAATTAACAGAAAAATAATAAAATATGGGATTTCCTTTTCTTTCTTTTTTTTTTTTTGTTCATTAATTTGAATTAATTTTTTAAAAAAAAGATTTATCAGTTGCATTTTTATTACAATGCCATTTATAATTCGACATTCTAAGTATTTTTTTTTTTGAAAAATTTGATTGCTTTTAAATTTCTAAACTTAGTTAGAAAACAGTAAATGATTTCCTTTTTGCTCTAGTGAGAAAAAAGTTTTAAGAAGTTATCGTGGGCACAGTACATTGGCGCACATAGGGGTCTTTGCATCCAGACCCCCCAAAGCCCTTGGTTTTTTTCTCGATTGATTATAATTCTATGTATATAGTAAGTAAAATTTAATTAAGTATTTGTTATAAATTAATTTTATTAATTAATGCTAATTATTTCTTCAATTATTAATTTTTTACTGTTTTTTTTTTGTTTTTGAAAATTGACAAAATCAAAAAAAAAATGTTGGGTTGCATAATGGAGTATGATACGAGAATAGTGGACTTTCATCCCCGCCCCATTCCCTGAAAAATTCCTGTTTTCCACTGCTGCCATGGTATCCTATTGGCTATGGGTACGAACTCGTGGCCGGAGTGTTGCGCGCTCGAGTACTGGTGCCACTGAGGACCCACCATGCAGGGGGGAGGGCGATACACATGAAATCTGTCGAGCTAAAAGTCCTCCCGTTGACGTGGGGTGGTAGTTTGGATAGAGAGTGGTGTTCCAGCTCTGGTGTTATCCTCGTCATTTGACTGAGGCTCACAATTACGAGGGTCCGTCACCAATAGCCTCGTGTTGCCTTAAAATTCAAGGTTATTATTTCACTCGCTAAGAAACAGTCAAAATCGAAACATTTGTTTTCGAACGTTTTTTATCGCAGATTTTTTTCAGATTTTGGATCATATTCTTTAAAATTAAGCACAATTCTTAGAATATGATAGTTTTCTCTTGTACGCAGTCGTGGGGAGGGATTGAAGTTGTGAACTACGTTACTTCTTTTCGAGGAATAATCATCCCTCAATCGCTATTGTAACTTCCTGCGAATTTAATTTGAAAAATTTCGAATCAGACTTTCCATAACATATTCTCAATCTGTATTTCTTACCTTTTATCTATCAAATTATTCTATTTCCTTCATGTTGAATTTTTTTTTTTTTGTTTCGTGTTGACAGCAGTTAAATAAAAATAAATTTTTCAATCCTTACTTTGTTTTCTACGAATCTTCACAAGGACTCTGAAAATTTACACTTATTAAGGTCTGACATCTCATAAAATGTTCTCTTCTCACAGGGGGGGGGGGATAAAGATTCTTTATTTCCCCCCAATATTTTTAAATGAGTACTAATGTATTTCAGAAAATAATTCCGTGTAAAACAAAATAAAAATGTCAAATTTTCATCGTTGTGCAATTTTAGTAGGTAATTTTAATTTATTTGTTGTGTATTATCGACAAAATAACAAATTAAAAATTAAAAATGTCAAATAAATTTAATTAGGATATAAAGATTAAAGTGATACCTGATGAGATTATTTATATTTTAAGTTACACATCATGGTTGCTATGACAGCTTATGTAATATCAGCATGACGTCTATCGTTATTAAAAATGGCTTTTGTATTTGCTATCCACTTATGGAAAAACTACGTCAATTTGAAATTTGTAGTTTTCTAAAATGTACATTTGAAAATGTATCACAAACATTATAAATGCCTCAGAATTTAAAATTTTTTACATGACGTGTGAATTTGTAAGACTATGCAAATACTTATTTTTTCTTATGTTCAGTAAAAGTATAGCAAAGCAAATAATTTCTTTTCAAGATTTCTCAGCAAGTACTAACTAGCACATTGGTAAATTAGTTATAACTTTATTATGAATTGGCCACGTGAAATTATAGTTTCAATTTAAAAGATCTTTGTAATTCTGCGAATCTGACAGGTTATTTAGATTAATTTTAATAAGAGGACAATATATATATATATGATATTGGTTAATACAAACACCTCAAGGGAATAAGTAAGCTGAAAAAAACTGTGGAGTAAATATAAACTCATCCTGTGTCAATTTCCACACCCCACCATCTGAAAATTTAATATGCAACTCCCCTTAATGGACACGTTGGAAGACTGATGACGTCAAGACTCAATCATTCGATTCGTTGCCAAAGCTATTTTGAAATTTTATAATTCAGAATTTTAGATTTTAATATTTACTTGAAGGATTTCTAGTATTTATTTTAAAATTTATTTGATTTTTATTTTAAAATTTCAGGCTTTCAGTAAATACCGTTTCGTTGTTTTCAAGCCAGTTTCCTTCGAAATAAACAGAACTAATAGGCTATAATTTATTATCCCTACTTTCCACTATACCATTTTATTAGGAAGAATGTAATATGAATAAAACCCATAAAATATGTGTTCCTAAAATATACCAATATAAAAGGGTTTTTTTTATCATTATTGTTCAATGTAGGGCAGGGTTTTTGAATCAATTTTACAAATAAGTACTTTTCACGTATTTTAATTTTTTTTTTATCTTACAGAGAAAATTTTATTAATCTCCATAAAATTACATTTTTTTTCTCCTTCAGTCTCGAAATACTAGTACTTTCAATCTTTCTCTTTGCGTTAATAATTAACATTTTAAATAGCCACTGTATTGATTCGAATAATTGTGGTAGCCTAACGGTTATGATCACGAACTCATGGCCTGAATGTTGCAGATCCAAGTTGAGGGGCCACTGAAGACCCGCAGTGTAAAGGGGGCCATTGAACGTTAAAGATATCAAGGCTCAATCTCCTCCCGTTGGTGTGGTGTGATAGTTAGGAGAGGGAGGTGCCAGCTCAGATGTCACATATGTCCTTTGACTGAGATTCAAAATTACGTAGTCCGTCGTTAATAGCCCTCAAATTGCTTTGTATTGCGACGTTAATGTAATTCTCACTTCCCCTGCATTTCTAATAAGTATTTTAAATTTCCCACTACATTAGTTCGAATTTAAATCATATTTATTTTACAAAAGGAGTGAAAAAATTACTGGAATACTCTCGACTGACCTGTACTCTTGATTCTGTGAGGCCTATGCGCATCGCCAGTTCTTCCCTCATGAAAATGTCCGGGTAGTGTGTCTTGGAGAAGCTCCGCTCCAGCTCTTGGAGTTGTGCTGGCGTGAATCTCGTCCTGTGCCTCTTCTGTTTGACGGGTTTGTCGTTGCTGCTCCCCTCGTTGGGCCCTGGTCCATGGACCGGAGGGTTTGTGGATCCGTGCAGCCCGTCCAGGACCTGCAACGTCCCACTACCCGTCTCTCCCCCACCGTTGCTTTTGATCAGGCCGGAATCCTCCTTCGAGCCTAGGAAAGAGAAGGCTGGAATTGGTTATAGACGTTTGTCGGAGGGCCCATGTACATTTTTCATATTTTTTAAAAAGGATATTTCATATTTTACACACACATTCATCACTCTCTCATGGCCGAGGTAGCCAAGTGGTCAAGGTATCGGATAGTGATCTGGGAGTCATGAGTTTGAGCCCAGTAACACTGAAGACCCACCATGTAGGGGAGAGATGCACGTTAAATCTGTCGAGAGCTCAAACGTCCTCCCGTTCGTGTTGTGTGGTGTGGTAGTTAGGAGAGGGGGTGCCAGCTCAAGTGTCGTGCTTCTCCCTTGACCATGCTTCAAAATTTTGAGGTCCGTCACCAAAAGCCCTCGTGTAGCTGAACAGTGCGACGTTAATATTCATTCACTCACTCATTACTCTCTCTCGCACTCTCTATCTTGTACTCTCTCTCGCACCCTCACTCACTCTCTCACACCCTCATTCACTCTCTCACACCCTCACTCACTCTCTCACACCCTCACTCACTCTCTCACACACCTCCTCATCACACTCTCTCACACACACTCTCTCTCACACACACTCCTCTCACACACTCTCTCTCACCACACTCTCTCACCACACACTCTCTCACGCCACACCTCTCACCACACACTCTCTCACGCACACACTCTCTCACGCACACACTCTCTCACGCACACACTCCACACACACTCTCACGCACACACACTCTCACGCACACACACTCTCACGCACCACATCTCACGCACACACTCTCACGCACACACACTCTCGCACACACACTCTCCGCCACACACTCTCACGCACACACTCTCCTCTCACGCACACACTCACCCCTCGCGCACACACTCTCTCTCACGCACACACTCTCTCTCACTCACACACTCTCTCTCACACACACACTCTCTCACGCACACACTCTCTCTCACGCACACACTCTCTCTCACGCACACACTCTCTCTCACTCACACACTCTCTCACCACACACCTCTCTCACCCACACACACTCTCTCATCACACACACCACTCTCACTAACACACCCTCACACACTCTCTCTCACGCACACACCTCTCTCACGCACACACTCTCTCACGCACACTCTCTCTCACGCACACTCTCTCTCACGCACACACTCTCTCACGCACACACTCTCTCACGCACACACTCTCTCACACACACACTCTCTCACACACACTCTCTCTCACACACACACTCTCTCTCACACACACACTCTCTCTCACACACACACTCTCTCTCACACACACACTCTCTCTCACACACACACTCTCTCTCTCACACACACTCTCTCTCACACACACTCTCTTCACACACACTCTCTCTCACACCACACTCTCTCTCTCACACGCACACTCTCTCTCCACACCACCTCTCTCACACACACACTCTCTCTCACACATACACTCTCTCTCACACATACACTCTCTCTCACACATACACTCTCTCTCACACATACACTCTCTCTCACACATGCACTCTCTCTCACTCACTCTCTCTCACTCACTAACTTACTCTCATACACGCACGCTATAACTATCACGTTTAGAATTGAAAAAATTTGCTTTTATTGTTTTATAAGCTTTTGGGAGTTATAAAATTTGATATAAGACTATTTAAATTTTTCGTATAAGAAAAGCGCCCATTTCCTGCTTTTCATTTAAAAATTGTTATTTTTTTTCTATTTGGGGAGTTCTTTTATTATTAAAATGACAATCTTTTTAGGGTATTTTTGGATGTTAAGAGAAGTAATTTTAATCATGTCTTATTACAATGAAAAAAAAGTGCCACTCAAAGCCAGTTATCCTTAAACTGCGCTTGTTTCTATACCTCCATCATGATCTTTAACTCTGTTATATCAATCTTACAGGAAGCTTAAATTCCTTTTTTTTAGTTTATGCAATAAGATTAGAGATTGAGAGTGAACTGTCTCTCTTCTAGTTTTTGCTTATAAGGCTGTTTTCAGAAGCAGTCAGCAGGAGATATTAAAGTGTTAGTTGCAAAAAAGTTAGTAAAAAAGTTGTAAGATCTTTCCGGGTGAACCAAGTCTTTTTTTGACCTGATTATAAATATTTATTGCACTCAGGCTATTATAATTAGGCATGTGTTTGTTCGGAGATATTGTAAGTATTTTTATGAATATTTTTGTAAGGCCATTTACTTTATTAAATTGTAACGCGTGTGCCCCCCTCCCTCGAAGAACGGAGAATGTATATAATCAGTATTCCAGTTTCCACCAAGTTTTAACATGTCTTCTGTTACGCTACCTGTTTCCTTAAAACATTCATACCATCACTTTATAGATTCTGTATCAGGACGTTTGTGTTCCATGTTAACGTCGTAACTTAAGCAGAACATTAATGGGCGAGTTTGTTTCGAGAAATCAAAGCATACATTGGGCTTTCAAGTCAACATCATTTTGGCCAAAAATGAGATGTCTTCCTTACAAATTATCCCTTTAATTATACTCTTGAAGGAGCACTCATGTCATCTATTGCTCAAAAAACTTCTAAAACTGACCTATCTAATCATATAAAAGTTACATTACATTACAAATTAGAATGTTAAATGGTTATTTTGCAGTGACTTTTTATAATCTGGGTAAGACTTTTGGTTCACCCTATATTGTACATATAAAGGTCACCCAAATGAAAGTGGCATTGCTGTAATGACTCCGCAAATTGAAGAGAAAGATGACTGCGCGCGTGTCCCTACAGAGGGTGCATAGTCCTGGGAACACATACGATATCGTCAAATCCTCCCAGAAGCGTATGAGATAGCGAGGGAGCAGTTTAAAAGACATCGTTCGCATCATGGAAGCCTCCAAACATTACGACTGTCAATGCTGCTTCGTACTGTGCCACGTTGCATGGACTGAGGAAGAATATCAAGAATCTCTGACGTGGCATGCTGTTACTCGGGCTTATCTTGATAATGCTCGTCCCCATGTGGCTGTGTCATGCCAAACATTGTTAAGGCAATTCCACTGGAAGATTTTCGAACATTCCCCCTTACAGCCCGGACCTCTAGCAGTGGGATTACCACATCTTCGGTCCACTTAAGAAAGCTCTGAAGGAACGGCGATTTGCCGACGGATAATGAGGTCCTAGCTGCTATTGAAAATTAGTTCCACAACAAACACCGGAGCTTCTTCACCCAGGGTATCTAGCATATGGTGAACCACCAACCTTCTAGGTTAGTTTGTCTAACCTATCTGTTACGTCTGTATTACTTCTCTACTTTGTATACTGTTTTATGTATCAAACCATTTATCAAACAAATTGTGATGCCACTTTAATTTGGATAACCCTTATATTACAGTGTTTAACTGAAACAAATAATATAAAAAAAATTCTAAAGTCAATTCCTATTTAGATCAACGAAAAAAAAATATTTTAGTTGCTTTTTAGTAAATAGTTACAATTAATATTAATATGTATATACATATGACACAGAATCACAACATTAAAAAGGCAATTAATTTTTAATAATTATTATTAAGGTATCGTATTGTCATCCAAAATGATCGTGTATATAAAATTTCATTTCAACTGAATACTTTGAAACGTGAGGGGATAAAAATCTTTTAAAGTTTTGACCCAAGTCGCTAAAAATAAAGCCAACGCGGCTGTATCTGTAATTCTTTAAAAAATTAATTTTAGTTAATGATTTTAATTAATTATAATTAAATTATTGTATTGTTACCCAAAACAATAGTGTATAGAAAATTTTAGCTCAAATGAGCTCTTTAAAGAGTGAAAAAAGACCTTTTCAAGTTTTGACTAGTCACAAAAATGGTCGCTAAGTCGCCAAAAATAATACCAACGTGGCTGTATTTTTAATTCTTTGAATAATTAGTTTTAATCAATTAATTTTATTAATTATAATTAAATTACTGTATTGCCATCCAAAATAAGCGTGTATATAAAATTTCAGCTCAATTGAGTGCTTTAAAATGCATCTTATTAACGATTGAAAATTTGAACAATATAGAGAGAGTGTGAACTATAATAGAAAGATATGGTCTTAGAAAGATATAGAACTAATATAGAAAGATTGAAAAAGATATTGGTTTTGAGTTAATTTTTGATGCAAAATAGCAATTAGTGGGATGCCTTATTTTGTACATGCATCACAATTAACTATTATCCAAATAGAAACTTGTCATCTTCCAAAACATTTTAAAGCACGTTACAGTTCACGTCGCTGAAGGAAGCCATACATTCAATGCAATGATGTTTTGAATTCTTGAAATGATTACTTTAACTCAGCGTTTCTCAAACTGTACGGTGCCCCCCCCCCCCCCCGTGGAGGGAGCGTGATAAATCTACGAGGAAGGCGCGAGCATATTGAAAAGTTGTAAGCAAAAGATAGTTTAAAAAATTATTCCTTTACTGAAAGTAAACAAGCAAAATACATTCGAACAAAATAAAATGCATATTTACACTGATATAATAAACTTAAAAATGTTTCAGTTCTGCACAGTGCATTTCATAATTAATTTAACAATACTAAGTTTAGAACAAGTTTAACAATTACAAGTGACCCCCTGGGCTTGTCATATATAAAATTATATACAAAAATTAACACCTATATTGAGAATTTGTGCAGTTTATAATTAATCCCTTAACTGCCGATAAAAAGTTACGCGATTCACTCACCAATGCCAGACACCGTTTTCCACGTAGGTGGAAATTGAGGGGGGGAGGGGTAAGAAAAGAAATAAATAAGCAAATCCTCTGAAATAAGTAAATCCTTCACAAACTCTGCCAAGGTCCTTTTATTTCAGTTCAAAGCCTTCAGAATAATTTTATGGATAGCAGTGCACAGAAAAGATCGTACTTCGGAAAGACGTATGTATGACGTACTAAGGTGATTAGTGCTTTGGGTAAGCGAAACGTTTACATACGCCGGTGGTACTTAAGAGATTTAAGTCGTATTGTAGCTTTAGCGTCATATGATAGTATTACTGAACTCAATACATTGTTAATGTACGGAAGGGGAGCGCGATGAAAATTATGATTGAATATTGGGTCGTAAATATTGAAGGTTTGAGAAGCACTGCTTTAACTGCAGTGCTATTTTAATGGAGAATGTTTTGAAAATCGTTTTTAGCGAACAACTAAACTATTCAATCTTCTGTCAGAAACCCATTCCAGAAAATGTCTTCTATCTCGTGAAATGACGATTGCCAGGAACGGATCCATCATTTACACTTTTTAACATTTATCTATTACCTATTGAACTCTGATCGCCAATTTGGGAATATTTAATGATCTAACGTCTTCTCTTTGTAAGGCTATAAGATATTTAATCTTCTGAAATTCTCGACAAAACAGCTCTTTCTTTGAGTCTTATCTGAGGATCTCGATATGCAGGTAATTATAATTAAAATTCCACTTTCAAAAGGCTGTAAAAAAGAGCCACTGGTCCAAACGACTTAAAAATTCGAGCCAAATATGTCTGAAAAGGGGGAAATTTTATGACATAAAAAAAATCTTCGAAGTTTATCAACAGACAACTCTGTAAGTGACATAACGAGAGTGGTTTCGGCTACAAGTGACATTTTAGATCGAATTATGACGGCTTTGGCATGTGCTGTTCACTAAACCAACTGCATTGTTTGACGTGCATGATTGTTTCGGTGTTTTGACGGAAAAAATTCTCTCTCTGCAAGTCATTCAATGGTCGTTGTACCGTTAGTGATAACCCCATTCACCATCCCAAGGCCATACTATATTAGATGGGAGAAATTGGTTTTTAACTGTCTTTGAGCCTGAAACCGCATAAAACCAACAATGAAAAATCCAATGAATTTTTTTTCTAATGCCACATTATTCCCATTTTTAAGTGCATTTAGCTCAATTTTAAAGTCCTTTTGAGCAGTGGTTCTTTTGTTACAGCATTTTGTAGGTTGAACTTTAATTATAACCACCCTGTATTATCCCCTTTAAAATTTTCGTGCAATCTCTTGTGATAATCATCCGTTGAAACACACAACCTGTTGAATGCCGAAAATTCTAATCAACAATAGCCATGCCCTTTGATTTTAAATTGAAGCTATAAGTTGTTCTATCTAATCCGACATCGTCTGACACTCATTTGGTTTACTATCTTAACTATAGCTTATTTGGGTTCAGTTAAGACATATATTAAGAGCATCGTGAAATATCATGCGAGGATTTAATTTTGGATTAGATCTTATTTTCGGTAAAACAAGACCTTATCTTTTATTTTATATACTTATAATAACACTGAATTAAGCTTTAGTTATGCCATGTCGTGGATCACTTGTAGTCGTCAGATTTCATATCTGTCTGAGTTTCAACTTGTATTTATATATTTTTTAATATAAATTAACATTGCTCCATCAATTAGGCATTTAACTTTGTTTCATCCCTTTCTATTTGTCAAGTTTTAACAATTGTCTGTTTGAAGCTGCCTTTGCGTAATATCATGAATCACAGAACCTAATACATTTTCGAGGAGAATATAAATCTAAATGTGTTTATGCAAGCTGTAACCCATATATTGATTTATCACACTGCGTTCTAAAAACATAGACTTTTTTCATAAAATTTATTTTTTCTCACATTATTTTAACATAAATTTAATGTAATATAGATGAAATATACAACAATATATAAGATAAAAATAGAGTTAATTTAAAGATAAATTAATGAGATGACAAGACACAAAGATAATAGCGATGATAACATAAGAATATTATAACTGGAATTTTTTTTAATTGCCTTATTATTTACTGCTAGAAGAAAACATCAAATTAAAAATAAACTGCTTAGTTATTTCTTGTTTGAGTCTACTTATTCCCCCTACTTAGAAGTTAAGTAAAAAAAATGAAAAAACAATATTGAACTTAGCATGTACACAAACCCTTATAATCTTACGTTTAATATGTATAAAAAAATTTCTGTTTTCCACACTACAGACTTTTACTAATATTTTATCAATTACTTTCGCCCGCTTAATTTCTTCTAAAAATTCAAATAGAAAGGGATTGCAATACTTATAAAAAGAATTGTGATTATAAATTTTAAAAATAAGATTCAGTATTCTAAAAAATAAATGCCGCATTACCCTTCATCACATTAAAAATTAAAAGTGGAATGATATGTATGAATTTAAATGCAGAATATATCAGTACACAGTACAATTCAATCGACAAAAATCGGTCAAAGAATCAAATATAATATTTATCGCCTGAATTATTCTTTAAATATTTTTCTAGAATCTCACAAAATTTGAAAGCTCAAAGTGAAAAAAATCCAGAGTTTTGTTAATTTTTATGTTCGTCTTTACTCACATCCCAATAACAAAAATTAAAACTTTAAACACATTTATTTTAGAACGGAACAATAACTAGTTTGTCTTAATTTAAATAGTAAGACTTCTTTTTCTATTGTGATTAATTTTTTGAATTTTTTCTATCTATTGCTATCAATACATGTAACAAAAGTTTAGTATACATTTTTAAATAAAAGCAGTAAATATTTTTAAGAAACAGCTAAATTCAAATTGTATGCATTTTTTCATGAATTTTAAATAAGCGTTCTTATAAAAGTATTTTAGAACTATTAACATGTTACCACAAAACCCACACCAGCTATTTATTGCGCATAGTTCAACGTACTTTTAAATCAAATTTAATGTGTTTTTTTCTATTACAGTAGGAGGGGTACCATTTTAAAACCACTGCATGAATTTTTAAATTGTTCCTTACAAAACTAAATGGTCAGCTTTTTGTGATATTTTTAGCACAAGTCACACAACTAATTTACACGATGCATATACATAGGTGGCAACCAAAAACATTCCCAAAACCATTTAATCAAAGATTTTGGTGTAAATTGTACAATGTCCCCTTAAAGCTGTTAAACTAATTTTCATTTATTGTTAAAATCCACAAAACCCAGCAATACTCCTCCTTAGAGAATATGCCCTTCTACATGTTTTTTAATCCAATGTTTTATTATTTTAATTACTTATTAAGAAAGAGTAATTATACATATATAAATCTGGTTTAAGGTGACATATTACGGTTCAATGGACAAAAAATAGGTGAAAAATTCCCTTAAATTGATTTTAGCCTAAATTATTCTTTTAAATAATTTTTTACAACCTTACAAAATTTGAAAGCCCTAAGTTAAAAAAAAAATCCAGAGTTATGATAACTTTTATGTTCCTTGTTATTCACATTCCAATGACAAATAAAAACTTTAAATTGATTTATCTCAGAAAGAAAAAATAACTAGTTTATCTTCAATTAAAATGCTAAAGATTTTTTTTTACTATTGTGCCAAATGCAATTAGATATTTTTTTACTCCTATTTTTATAAGTACATGTAACAAAAGCTGATATGCATTTTTGAATAAAAGCAATATTTATATTTTAAAAATAGTTGAATTTAGAATTTATGCATCTTTTAAACAATTTTCAATAAGAATTCATAACAAAAATATAATACAAATATCAATAAAGTGTTATCACAAAATTCATTACCATATTTTTTATACATAGCCGACGTACTTGTAAAAATATTATACAAATATCAATAATGTGTTATCACAAAATCCCATACCATATTTTTATACATACCCCGACATACTTGCAAATCAAATTTCGTGTATGTACGCCAATTAATGTAGGAGGAGTAGAATTTTGAAACCCCCTTTATAGATTTTTCTTTAAAAAATTTGATATCTGCTTTTTGCAGTACTTTGAGCATAAAAATTAATTTTATGTTATACGTATACATAGGTTAAAAATAAAAATAGTAAAAACCATTGTATCAAAAAGTTTTTTTTTAATAAATCGTGTCATGTCCCCTTAATTTAGTTGCTATCTTGATTTACGTCTGACCTATATATATATATAGAGAGAGAGAGAGAGAGACCTATATATATACATACAGTCGACTCTCGATAAAATGGACCTCTCGATAATTCGAAGTATATGCTCAGTCCCTAGAAAAACTCTTGATATTTCGAACTAAAGCTAAAACAATACGTTTGGATACACTCAATATTTCGAAGTAAAATCTGTGGCTAGCCAGACTACAACATGCTATAATTCGAAGTTATCTTATAAAATTCTCAACCATTTGAACACTCACTATCATGTGCAGTCCTGTAATAAACAGGTTGGAGCTTACACTTTTTGCGTTGTGTTGTCTGCGTGTCTGCCCTGTAACGTAGCCCCTTTGATGACCATCTGTCTGCAACCCCTTCTTAGTGTTTTCAGGTTCCTCAGACGAAAAGACATTTTTATTGGGTTTATTTCTTTAAGTGGACAATAGACCAACCACTTCTGTTGTCAACCGTTCACATCTTTCGTTTAACCCGTGGCATTGCTACACATGTGTTCAGAAAGGATAATCTGCTATTGGGAAGAAGAGATGCGTAAGATTGTGTATGAATGTATTCTTTTAATACAGGACTTCTGTAAAGTATTTATGCTGTATAATATGTACTTTTTAAAAATACTTTAAAATAATTTTATACATATGTATAATTGTTGTTTTATTACATCGCTTAAAATTTAAATGTGTTCGGAAAAAAATTTATTTTCGTGTACTTTGGGAATTTTTTTCTACTTTCTTGATAATTCGAACTCTTGATAATTTCGAAGTTTTCCATTGGTCCCTCCAACTTCGAATTATCGAGAGTCGACTATATGTATAATTACCATAAAGCAAAGGAAATGATTTAGTGGTAAATTTATCCTCCAAATTATAAGGAGATATAATTCTGAAAATGTATTTATGTATATTAACTTCACATTTGAAAAGGATTTACTTTTAAAATCAAGAACACCAGTTTCTAAAAACAAATTAACCTGTCTATTAAAGACTCTTCAAAAATCTTCCAGTTATTGAAATGTTTATTCCAGGGTATTTATTACTCGCTGTATAAGAGAAAAATAAGAATAGTTTTAAAGTAAATTTGAATAAACAGTTAGATGTTGATATTAATGTTCAAATAACCTAATAAAAAAAGGCAAATTTTTCCATGTTTTAAGCATACACGTTAAAGTGCAAAGATTTATATTTTTCCCTCTCCCCTTAGCCACCGTGTAGAAGGGTTAAGGTAAGTTAAATCTATCGTGGCTCAAAGTCTTCCCGTTTGAGTGATGTGGAATTTAGGGGAGATGGGTTCCCCTTCAGATGTCATCCTCGTCATTTGAGAGTGGCTCAAAAACACGAGGTCTCTTGAGTTGCTTTATAGTGCGACGTTAATATAACTCTCTCTTGTCTGGGAACTTGCAACTTTGGCTGTCTGATCTGCCTCTTTTTACACTTAATGTTTTTAGAACAAAAGACGTTTTGCATAAAAACTTATTAAAATGAAGAAATTTATTGAATAATTTAAAATGGTATGTATTTTTAATACATCACTCTGAATAACGTAATTTGGTTGGCAGTTTAATATGATCCTTCAAGAATTAATTTGAACGATATTGTTATAACAGTATTCACGATGATAGTTACTGTAAATATATAACCTTCATTATAGTATGCTTTCAATTACAACAGTATTGACACAGTTTTTTCTACGAAAATTCTAGGAATGGAACTTAAAACGTGTCGAGAGTATGATAATGTTGCAACGGGTCTATTCGTGTACCTTTCATTGATTTTCTTGAGGAAATTCTACTAAATTAAATATTTTTCAATTGAAAACTTTCTCCCAAAGAAGAAGATGCGATCTATGTAAATTATGTAATATATTTAATTATTAACTTTTAGGTTCTAAGAGATAGAGAGGTTAGGAGAGTTAGATAATAGGAGTTTGGAGATTAACGTAAAGTAATTGAAATTAGACGATAGAAACTCGTCTATTGATTAATTAATTAATATATAAATTTGATAACTGACAGTTAGTAAATTGGAATTACATTCAAATCGACTTGAAGTTGATTATTTGAGATAGGAAATTACGATTATTTTCCAACGCGCGTGAGTTTTTTTTTTTAAATGCAATAATGAATTTTAAATTTATTGAGATAAGCGCAAGTGGTTTAGTTACATATGTCTTAATGCCTTTTACTTGTTTTTCTTAGTCAACTCAATTTACTTTTGTAAGTTTTGCGTTGTAAGTTGAGATGTACTAAAGATTATTTTTCAAGTAAAAAAAAAGTAATGAATCTTTCGAAATATATTATTACTAACATTTGCATTCATTACATTCATCATTGAGCAATATATAATTTTAAAATGTTTAACATACCTAAGCCGTTTTGAAATAAGGAAAAATTTCCTTAATATTTTTGCTCAAAATACTTCAATTTAATTGTAGATCTATTCCCTATATAGAATATTATAAAAAGGCTTCTATATTTGTGTAGAAATTATTTAATTATTATTTCCAGAGACAATTAATAAAAATAATTATTTATGATCTCTAATTTTATTTAAAATATTTTTTTACCGAACTCTAACGATGTGTATTACTTTATAGGAAGAAGTTATACAAGAAATCAATTGAAAGAATACATTATGTCATTATACTTGAAAGAGACAGATTAGTGGATTTCAGGAAAAAATTGCTACTATATTGATTACAAGAACTTTAAGGTATCCAACTACCCTAAAACTGTGAGAATTGATAAAAGTTTACATATTTTATTATAATTTTATTTTATATGCCATCTTATTAGCTTTATAAAAATACCAAGTTTATTATTTTTCATACTCTAGAACAAAAACTACAAGCGTTTCAGTAAAAGCAGATGCCGTTACTTTAAGCAAAATGTCATATTTTAAAACGCGTTTTACTCGAAATGTGTTTTTAGAAAATACTCAAACGGGGACAGCGATTGTTGAAAAGGTTTTTAAAATAATTAACAGAAATTTTTTGTGTATGTTCTGTATAATAGTAGAAGTGTTTTAACCTTCAGATTTATCAATCACTGTTTTATTACAAAATTTAGTCTCTTATGTTAATATAATCACTGTTTTTTTTAGCAATTTCACATAAAAACTAAGATAAAGTGCTCTAGTTTTTGTAAAAATTAAAATGTCTCTTATCTTGAAAACCATTTAAAAAATGAATGACATAGGAACACATCAAAATTGAAAATTTGTTCATAAACTTTTGGTACAGAATGGGCTTCATTTATGTTATTTTTTTGTAAATTTTTACCCATTTTTCCCATTTTAGTAATAATAATTTCTTTTCCGCTTCTTAATTTTAACATATTTTACTTAAAATGTACTAAACAAATCTAAAAACCACAACAAAAAAAAATCCCCATATCTCCATTTTTATTTTTTTTAAAGTTGTCGCAAGTATCCAAATAACTTAAAATGAAGGGATTGGCTTAGAATTGTGGCTTAGATTTGGGCATACCGTGTTTTTCACACGGACAATTATACGTGTTATGTTCTCGCGTTGGTAAACCATCTAGTTTGTTTGTGTTGGCTAAAGATGGACTCACTAAAAATATCGTACACTCCATTGCACTAAGAGACTGATAATGTTATTTTTTAATTGTCATAGTTTGTGATAGAGATGTATTTTGAAATTTATTAGTTAAAATAATAAAAGTACAAAAAATTCAAAAAAGGAATGTTTGGTGTTTTGTTACTTTTATAAGCCGTCATCGTTCACAGCTTATCATTCCTCATTCAAACTTATACCACATCCCCACACACTTACAATGAGTTATTTTTTATTTGACTATTAAAATATTCACTATAGAAATAATTTATTTAGCACAACAACGTTTGCTGGGTCAGCTAGTATATATATATATATATATATATATATATATATAAATATCGTTCAAATTTTCAATCGTAATAAAATACTTTCTATTTATCCATTCAAGTTCAAATACATTTTTTTAAACTTACAGTGGATGACTCTTAATGTTAATACAGTTTTTTCAAAAATTAATTCATTAATTAAATTAAATTAATTAATAATAACAAACAGAAATAATAGTCCAACAGCATATATAGAAAGGAAAATCTTTCTTTGTGTCTGTGTAGCGCAATGTATATAGTACGTCAAACTTCTAATCCAAAGGTCTCGGTTTCGAATCCTACCTGGGATGCCCTGATTTCTTAGAATGGGATCTCTTTTTTATACTGTTTTATTGGAATAATTAAATTTAATTAATGAATAAATAGTAACAAACAAAAATAACAGTCCAACACCATATAAGGAAAGAAAAAATGGAAAATTGCAAAGAAAATCACTTTCTATTTTGTCACTTAATATTGTGATTCTGTTACATGTATATACATATATATATTAATTGTAACTATTTAATAAAAAGTAAATAAAATAAAAAATTTCTTTGTTGACCTAAGTAGAAATTGACTTAATTTTTTTTTATATATTACTTGTTTTTTAGTTATTTATACAAATACACACTAAGAACGAATATAAATGAAGCTTCGCACATAAAAATACTTTTAAGCGGGGTTGGGAGGAAAAATTTGTTACATAGATTGATTTTCCAGTTTCGAAGTGAAAATCGGTATTTTATGCGATTTTGAATGAGTCGGATTTTAAAATTAATGTCAATATTTTAAACTGTATATATATTCAGTTAAAACTTGCAGGTTTCTTAATCTAATAAACAAAAAGAACTAAATAGTTCAAAATCCCTCTTATGTGTGTGTTTGCCCTTATAACTTAATAACTTTTTTAAAATTTTTCTTTTTACATTCACAAGCGTGGTATTTGTGACTCCCCCCCCCAGACAATGAGATTTTTAATTTTAACTGTAAACATTATGCCTCGGTGCTATTATCTACGTGTATTTTAAAATGTGCCTCCATGCGACCATGATAGTTTAGTAGTCATGGTCTTGAACTCCTGACTGGCGTGCAATGGGTTCGAGTCCTTGTCCCATGTAGAGGGGTTGATGCAGGTTAAATCTCTCGTGGCTCAAAGACTTTTTCTTCCCCCTTTTCTCTCTTTATTTATTTATTTTTCACTGCTACTTTCTTCCTTTGGGTTTCTTAAAAAAAATATAGGAGAGGAGATCTTGAAAAAAGTAATCATCTTTCCGGGGCTGTGAATTATTTTCTTTTCTTTAAACTGAAGGACCAAATGGGGGGGGGGATATCAACAGGAAGTGGTGACATCAACAGAAAATTTGATTCCAAAGAAATTTTTATTATTATTTATGCTTCCTGCTTTTTTTCTTTCTATTTTGGTCTTTATGGTGCATTTGTTTTGTATAATTTTATTATTTCTCTTGTAATTGTATAAAATGTAAACTTTGATTTTTTACAATAAAGACTGGACGTGAGGGTGGTTGCTTCCCAAGGGATCAGTTGCAGCTCTAAACCCTCTTCGGGAAAGCTCGGTTCTTTTAGGCATTCATCCTCATCATCACGTTGGTGTCGTGTGAAGGTTAGGTGAGGGGAGTGCCAGCTCAGGTGTCATCCTCGGTTTTTAGTTGTGGTTCAAAATTACGATGTCTGTCGCTAATAGGCATGGTTTCTTCCATATCTTATACCCTTTTTAAGTTTTCTTTTATTTTATTATTATTACTTTATTTGCTTTGTATATTTGTATTATGTACACGTATGTATATCGTGCAGTTACCTTTAAATTTATATTTTGTTATATATATTTTACTGTCTTCTGCTGTTTAAAATGTAAACTTTGATTTTTTTTTCTTCAATAAAGAATGGACGGGAGGGTGGTTGTTTTCTGAGGGATCGGTTTGAAGCTCTAAACCTCTTCGGGTGAGCTCGGTTCCTTTGGG
The DNA here is from genome assembly GCA_019973975.1 of Trichonephila clavata. Lineage (NCBI taxonomy): Eukaryota > Metazoa > Arthropoda > Arachnida > Araneae > Nephilidae > Trichonephila > Trichonephila clavata. The sequence continues at coordinate 163,481 of BMAO01017706.1, forward strand.
CATTCTGCTAATAGACATGGTGTAGTTTTATTGTGCGATGCTAATAAACGCAGACACAATAATGCCATTAGGTAGGGTATTAGAAAAAAAGCACTTCATCCCCATCGCTATACTTGCACAACAGGAAATGTTTTTGTGGATTATCAACAAAAAAGAACTTTCATAAAATTTCAATGTGTAGGAGGGCTTAATGTTTGGTAAAACATGAGAAAATTATTTACAGCTCATTGTGTATTATTTTAATACTTGAAATTTTACAAACGTTGATGATTATTATTCTCATGTAATTTCTATATTTAATTATCTCGGGCTGGGTTTCAAATGAATCTATGGGCTTTAAGGTTCGTGATAACAGGAAAACGTTTGCTGTTAGCCAACATTCATCCTATGTATATTATGATATTAAAAATTGATTTCTGAATTGCAGGAGATTGTTAATAGCGTTTAAAAATCTGAATGATTTTTTTTTATTGTAATTTAATGAAAAAATGGATTTTTATTAATGAATTTACTAAACAACATGAATTATTCATTTTTAATTAAGTTTTGCATACGCATATTGTTTCCTGAAATACTTTGAATGAATTAAAACGCTGAACAACTCTCCGCGAATTAAATTTAAATTAAACATCATTATAATTGCATAATGTAATGTGCAGAATGTCTAGGTAATTCACAGATTACCTAAGTAATTTGAGAAATGAAACAATTTTCCTCATTTTAACGGATCGCCCTAGTTACTTAGCTAACCTGCAGATTAATTGATTTTTGCAATTTAGTGAGTTTTAAAAGCAAAAAAAAAAACCGTATCTGAATAATGCCAAACTAGCAAATAAACTTTGCAGCAGGACCGTGGAAACACATTTTCTTTCAAGAAAATAAATTTTTAAAACAGCATTTAAGAAGAAAAAAATTATAAGTGGCATTTGATGCTAAGTAAGTTTTTATTTTAATTACGAAATGTCTAATATTTCCAGCAACAATATAGCTGATCCTAAAATTTATTCACTTTAACTAAATAAGAAATTTTGTTTCGTTTATAATTTTGGTTAAATAATTTAAGTAAAAATGTTTACTAGATTTTTTTACAAAGATTTATATATTGTGAAATACTTTAATTAATTCTTAAAATTATTAGATTCCTTTAAAACATCACTTAGGTGAATGAAAGATATGACAGAGTGATTTCAGAATGACGTTTTCCCATTAAATCGATATGGTAGTTAATAAATTTATATCGTCTCTTCAAACTGGATCTCATAATAAATTATATCAATTAAAATTTTTCGGATCTGATAGCTTTAGTAGAATTAGTACGATTGGATAAGGGATTGCTAATGATGTATCTCAGAACTCTATGCTGCAATTGAGCAACGACCAAATTGGTACTCGATATCTCAATTTCCGCAGAACTACGACTTCAAAGATTTCGTTAAATTTCCCTTGCATTATTTTTAACCTTTCACTAAGATTCTTTTAAGTTTAAATTTTGTAGTAGCCTCTATTTTCCTTAAGGTTTCCTTAAATTTAACTGGTACCTTTCCCAATGGCGCACATAGGAATTTTTTAAGGGGGCGGGGGGGGGTCTAGGGTCGAAAGCCCACCATTCCCGTATTATACCAAAAATAAGCCGCCAAACATACTCTTTTGATTTTATCGATTGTAAAAACAGTAAAAAAATAATTTTTGAAATAAATAATTAGCATTAATTAATAAAATTAATTATTAATAACAAATACTTAAATTCTAGAGTTTCCTGGTAATTTAATTATGTACTTACTTTTAATAATTAATGAGAAACTTTTTCATAAATAAGAAATTTCATTTTTTCATTTATTAGAACTGAAATTATTGTTGCCTCGGCTTGGAAATTATTTTACTTACTATATACATAGAATTATTGTCATTCGGAAAAAAAAATCAAGAGCAATGGAGGTCCGGCCCTCTGGACCATCTCCCTTTCTGGTGTGCGCCACTGACCTATCCATATCCTTAAGATTAGGTTAAGTCCAATTTGTATTAGTCCATATTTTCTTTAGATTTCATTAAATTTAACTTGTTCTCAATGAACTTTATTAAGAATAAGTTATTCTTAATAATTAACTTCAGCTCTTACTTCAAGTGCTACTGATAAAGCTTCCAATTGAGCAGGGATTTACAAAGAGAGCAGCATCGCCCTCTGGAGGGAATTGCTAGAGTTTTACGAAGTAACACGAATTTCAGGAACTTTGATGGTTATTGGAAAATGGCAGTTAAGCGAAAGAAATTTCAAAAATTATTCTATGAAAGTATTTCAATTATTTTTCTGAAATTCCTTTCTTTTCTGTAAAATTGCTTTAGTCCATTGGTGTAAAATGTTTGATTACTTCTTGACAAACATGTGAAGGCTGTTGCAAAAATGTAAACTTCAGAACAATCTCTCTCTCTCTCTATTCTTAGTATTCGCAAATACATTCCGATAATTATCAGTACAACTTAAGCAGCACAATAATATTTCCATTAACAATTATTAATGACATTTTTTTCGGTAACACTTCGTTAGAGTAATCGTGGTATTTTCAGTTACAACCCAAATAGTTAGCAATATTTTTGTTGGAATCAGTCATAACCAGTTTTCAGGATGACTCTTTTGCGGTAACACTGTTAACCAATGAGAATATTCTGTTATATTCTATATCTTTTCCAGTGGATTTAGAAAAATAATAAACATCAAAATTCCTAATATAATATGTAGCTAGTGAAAGCTATATTAATTTCAATAAAATTCCCTACTTTTTTGAGAAAATTACGTTTTGAAGAAAATAATTAATTATATTAATAATAATGTCATTTGATTCTTTAGTTAGTTTTTCAAATGAAAATCAATACATAGTAGATTAATTTTATTTTAAACAATCCTCTGAAGAATGGGCCATAGTCAGTGGCGCACACAAGGGAGGTGTCCTGGGGATCCGGACACCCCTCAAAGCCCTTGAGTTTTTTTCGATTGATGATAATCCTATATATATATATTTAACGTAAAATTTAATTAAGTACTTGTAATTAACAATTTATTTTATTAATTAATGCTAATTATTAAATCAGTATTTTATTTTTTACTGTTTTTTGTTAACAAAATCGACAAAATCAATTAGTGTTGTCTTGAGGTATGATACGAGTTGGCGGATTTTCGACCGTGGACTCCCTTGAAAATTTTTGGTGTGCGCTACTGACCATAGCTAACTTCATTTTACCTCAATTAATTTAACTAAAGGAAGCCAGAAATGTTTGTTTACATCCCCGTTGCATTTCATTGGTTAAATTCGTGTCGCAATCTCTCCCCCCATAATGAAATAATTCAGATTTTTACACCCCATGCCTTTGCACTATTGACGATAGCCAAGTCAAGTAAATGTGATCTATGCTGCAAATGCTGAAAACATATATATTTCACATTTTAATTAGATAGTTATGATACAAATATATTGTAAAGCTATTTTATTAGTCAAAATACTTGTTAAACTGTATGCAGAAAAATGCAATTTTTTTTTCATTGTTTCTATAGTTACATTTGTTCGATTATAATTCTAAGAAAATTCAGCCATTGCAAAATGGTAAAGATCATTAGAAGTTATTTACAAATTTCGTAAAAATATAATTTCCTGTTACATGCACACAAAAAAATTGTTTTTAGCTACAAAAAATAACTACTTTACTTATCACATAAAATAAAATAAAATAATTTTAAATAAGTCCTATTAAAATAACCGAAATTGAATTTAAGAATCTATTAGAAATTTCCATTTCCGAAGCAAAAAAAAAAAACACTTTTTTTTCGTAACATTGCCAAATAATACACAAAAATAGTTCTTTCGAAAAAAAATTTAAGGAAACGTTTTTAAATTTCTTATAATTTGATGTCAAAGTTTAAAAGATGTATAATACATTGTTCTTAAAATATAAATTTTACAAAACGTTTTTTAAAAATACAATTTTTTTTTAACTTTAATTTATCTTTGAAGCAATTTTATATGCAGTTCAGTAATTTTTTTTGCACTTTATTGATATTGAATAAAAGTTAATTTTAATAACATTTTCCCATGTTGATTTTTTATGTTTGGCTTTTCACCCTTTTTTTTTTCTTATTATACTTTTGTAGAATATGGAAAATGAGGAAATATAATGAAAGGAAACACACATAAAGTGGGTAAATACTGGGCATTTTTGTCATGTATTCTCATTTTTGCTGCACACGATCAGTTTGGTAGAGTTCAGATAAAGCAGAGCAAAATAATTCTCAAATACCTAAGCAGAGTTTCTTCTTTTATATTTAGGAGTTTATCAAGCATCTTTCCTCAGAAGATTAAGCCATTACTTTTTTTTATTCTTAGTAAATTAATAACCTCCAGAAAAGTGTCATTTCTTTTCACACTCACTGCATGGGATAATCTCTAACTGCTAATCAACATAATCAGATCTCTATTAGAAAATTTTGTCTTTGTTTACGATGATAATAATTACCAGCGAAGAAGGTTATGAATATAGCTCCATTCTAGATTGAAAGTATTGAAGAGATTATGACAACAATAGGTAGAAGATCAAAGATCTTAAGAAAGAAGATCAAAACAGCTTTTTCGAGATAATTGCTATACTTAGCTATGTAAATTCATCATAAAACCCGGAGGAGAAAAAATGTCGTAAATTTAAAATGCTTATATCTCAAAAGCTTGCTGAGAAATCACAAAATACTTTTTAATATTTAAAATATTTGGTTACGTTTGGAACTGCGATTCTGCAAAAGTGTGTAAGCGAATAATTCATTTAATATTTAGTGTCATTTGAATTATAGAATATATACATACAAAATTGTCTTAAGAATATAATTTAAATGTAACTTTTTGGCAAAAAAAAAAAAAATGAAGAAATTACATATTTTTAAAACATTATTCTTTTATGGAAAATGTTTGGATAATGATAATATAGCCTATATATAGCTAAGATTCTCCAAGCCTGAAATAGAGCTTTTGAAAAATTTACATTATTTTCAGTTTTACAACCAATTGAAAGAATAACCAGTGTGTTTTGTCAAAATTTCTGTACTTTGATATATTAAAATTTGAATACATTTTATTTCTTAATTATGTGTTTTAAAAATCCTCCTTCAGACTCTGTAGAAAAGTCTTAGGTATGAATAGACAAAATATTTTTTATACAAGCATTTTTTATAAATGTAGAATGTTTTGCAAAAATATGCCATTCTTTCTTCATTTTTTTGCCGAAAATTATTGCATTTAGAATTATCTGCAATGTATACGATTAGAAATAAAGCTTTTTTTTATGTAAGTACTGTGAATTTGTTTTCAATGATCAATATAATTGCGATACATAATCACAATTTTTGCATGTTATTCATATTTAATTTACTTGGAAGTAAATTTTCAACGATTAACCAGTGCATTTCTTTATGTAACAAATTACTAATACTCTTGTATTTACAACGATAATTTATGCCCGTTCCGATTTTTGTCTCAAATGTTGTTTGCTTTAAATAATTTCCTAAATTCGGAATTTTCTGTTTTATTTACCCGCTACTGATTTGCAAAAAATTTTGATGGTTTATTAATTTTTTTTGTGCTTTAATAACCACGTGTTTTAATGTGGCAAAAGGTTAACTTATTATATGTCGCGATTTACATTCAATAGACCTTAATTCTAAGCCACCATCAAGCGGCCAGACCAAAACTTAACGTCCCAATTACACAAATTTGAGGTCAAATTTGATTCAGCATTAATTAGCTGCCATTATTCTGGTAGACATTGACTGGTAGAGATTGAAAACTTATGGCACGCGGTGCATTTCTTAATAGCACGCGCGCGCTACATCTTTCTATAAATAAGTCTTTGAGAAAAGTTGATATTTTTGAAAGATATATTCATTTTTTTTAATTCAAGTCTACTAAAATTTCGTTACTTGAAACAACGATAATGAAGTTTTGTGATAATGTGCTTCATTATCTCTAAGCATTATTGTGTGTTATTGTTATTGCAGCTAAAAGATAAATATTTCTGGAATACATTTCATTGTATGTAATTCATAAAAGGGATAAAAACAATACATGGTTAATATTTATATCGCTTGCAAAACAAGAAAAAATAAAATATATTTATAAGTAACATATTTCAATCAAAAGCAAATGTTTATTCATGACATTAAAGCAAATATTATTAAACAGTACTTGTAATAATATCCATGTTATTTCTAATACTATTTTTAATTTTTTAACTTTTTTTTAAAAAATACATATATAGTATACCACATATTACACCACCATATTACAGATGCTCTTCTATAATTCATACTACTTTATGTATAGTATTAATTTATCATAGATATTAAAATATATATTTATTTATTTTTAAAAATAATAAATAAAACCAAAAAAAAAATTTTACATTGAAATTTTTAAAAAATTGCTTGTTATAAAATGAATAACTTAATAACAATCGTAAATCTAGTTGAAAATATTGTATTGTGATAAAAATGATCAAAATAACATAAAAATAACTGAATATAACCTGATATATATGTATGCATGTAACTTAATTTACATTAATGCTTTAAAAATTTTATTTCAATATATATAAAATTTTAATTAAATTTTAAAAAATGAATTGGATATTAATTAAAATGTTTATGCTACAATTTAAGTATTCGATATTGAAAATTAGAAGGAAATTTTATTTTCAATTTTTGATTTTAACAATAATAATTTATTTTGATAATAATAAGCATCAATTGATTTTAAATCATTTGTTTTACTTGAATAACAAAATAAGTAATAGCACTAAGTAACAAACATAAAATAAAAAGTAAACTCTTAATTTTGGGAAAATTCACTGAATATTTTAGCTTTAATTTCTTTTGAAATACAAATTCAAATATATATATATGAGTTGTATTTGCTAAAGTTGAATTTTTTTTAAAGATTAATATTTATTGAAATGGTTGTAATAAAAAAGGAGTAAACTTGTAATGATGCAACATTTTTTATTTGATTACTATTTCTCAACTATTTATGATGCAACATTTTTATAAATGCGGAAATTGTTCCCAAACTTATCCTATTATTTAGGATGAAATTCGTGCTGGAATTGTTTTTGCCGTTAAAATTTTTTCTATAACAATAGATACTAGGTTAGCTAAAAAAGAAATTTTTATTGGATTTTTAATCATTAAATCAGAAAATAAGTTTAAAGAAAAAACGCTTGATACTTATACTTACTGAACAAGCAAAAATGACTTCAAAGATAAAACAATAATGAATACATAGATCAAAATATAATCAAACATGGTTTTAATTAGAAAAATCATCCATTTTAAAAATGATCATTAAAAAAACACATTTAGTAATAAATAAAGAAATAAATATTTTAAACACGAGAAAAATATTGCAATAAATAACATGTTTTTTTTTAACGCATTTAACATGAGTTCAATTAATGATACTTTAAAAAAAGAAATGACTTCCTTCAGATGATTGTAAGAAATTTGAATTTTCGCACAAGAATGAATACAATTTAATTATACTTCAAAAGAATGTAGTGATTTCTTTACGATTAGTGTAAGAAATTGGATTTTTTGTACAAGAATGAATATAATTAAATTATACTTCATAAGAATTTAGTTACTTCTTTACGATTAGAGTAAGAAATGGGAATTTTTGTGTGAGAATGAGTACAAATAAGTAATACGTTAAAAGCGTTACGCTTCTTTCAGATTAGTGTAAGAAATGTGAATTTTTGTACAAGAATGAATACAATTAAATGATACTTTAAAAGCGTAATGACTTCTTTACGAGATTACTGTGAGAAATGTGAATTTTTGTACAAGAATGAGAATGCAACTAAATACTTTAAAAACGTAATGACTTCTTTTAGATTAGTGTAAAAAATTTGAATTTTTGTACAAGAATGAATACAATTAAAGAATACTTTAAAAGTGTAATGACTTCCTTACGATTAGTGTAAAAAAATGTGATTTTTTTTTCAAGAATGAATACAACTAAATACTTTAAAAGGGTGTAATGACTTTTTTCAGATTAGTACGCGCATTTTTGTACAAGAATGAATGCAATTAAATACTATAAAAGCATGAGACTTTTTACGATTTTTATAAGAATGTGATTTTTTTGTACGAGAATGAATACAATATTTTTTTTTACAAATGTAAACGCTCGCATATTTTGACAGGAAAAAAATATACAAGGGTTACATACATCTAGAAATGCATGCAAACTTCAAGCAATTAAACCGCTGGGGGTGTCCCTGTTTTATGGTGTAATTTAAGACACGGCAAAGACATTACCTTTGCGTAGTAGTCAATGAGGTGCAAAACGGGATGCTTTCGTGAGGAATCGAGGGTGAGGCAAAAACGGAGGCTGTGGCGGGTCGGACGGTCGGAGAAGAAGTCCAGCGTGTGTCAGAGGTGTTGTTTATTTGGTGCAAAGTAAAAGAGAGCCGCGAACGAGAGAGCGAAAGAGAGCAACTGCGCAGCGCCCAAATTGGGGAAGAGAGAGCTAGAGAGAATAGGCTGCGAGGCAAACTAGTTAATCCCGTTTCACAAATTTAATCAAGGAGCAAACCTATCAAATCAGAAGGGGCTAATGAAAGGGCGAAATAACTCAATTAATTGTGTTCCGCCGCCAATGAGGAGTGAGGAGGGGTAGAGGAGAAGAGAGCGGTGCTTACCTAAGGGAGCGGTACCTCCGCCGTGGAGGTTGTTCAGCATCCTCGCGGCAGGGTCTTCGAGGTTGCTGCCGCCACTGTAGAAGTAGGCGAACGGGACTGGACTTCGGTGGGCCACACTGTCGCCTCGCGTCTCTAATCGGCTGAACGATCCTCTCTTCTATCCCGGGTTCTATCAATCCCCCTTCCAATTTCGAACGGGAGAATGGCGAATGGGACCCCCCGTTTAAAACGTTCCAATATACTGCGTTGAGAACGTCTCCTTTTGTTCTAGGGCGTACGGCGGGCCGCTCCGACCAATCAGAGCGCGTCGCGGGCGCTTGTCAACTATTGTCACTGTGTGCCGCTCGTTTCGTTCTCTCCTTCTTCGATCGCCCCCGCCCCCTTTAAATCTTTTACCCACCCCCTTCGCACACTTTCACAATACCTCTTCGTCCTCTCTCTCTTGCGAGATAGAGAAGTCTTCGTTCTCCCGTCTTCGATATAGATGTATGTGCACGGATAGGGGATACGGATATATGCAGGGGGGGGGGGATGTGGATAAATGGATACGCCTTCTACTGAACGTGATTTGGAGATCTTTTTGTTGCTTTTTTTCCTTCCTTCCGAAGGATTGGGAAGAGGGGCACAATTTTCATCGCGGTCGTCTTTCAAAAAGCAATTCCTAGGCGCGCTTCTCTTTTGTCTTTTTCGTTCTTTCTTCGAGTTTCCGAATATCGTTAGGTTCTGGAAGATGATTAGCTAATTAAACAATTCAGGCGCTTTATTTATTTTTACTTAGGAAGATTATTGATTGTTTTTATCTCTACTGTCGCTCTCGGCATTCGGTATGGATGACGTGTTTATGTTTCGCAGTCAAGTAGAGTTTCGTTCTTGATATGGAATTTATTTTTTCCCCTTACGGTATTGTTCAGTTTCCAAATAAGAGATTTAAATGAAGTTTTTTTAAAAAAAATGACGAAATAAATTCTTAGAGAACCAATATAATGTTTCATGGCAGCTTTAAGAAAGATAGAAAGATAGCGATAAAAAAAAGAATTTGAATTATACTCGCTTTATAAGTATTTTCTAAAGAAACGCCTCCGTTATAAAAGAAAAAGAATAGTAAAATGAATAATAAATCAGAATTACGTTTCACAGTTGATTATGTAATATTAACAGAAAAAGAATGCTAGAATGGGGATGGTTGATTGTCTGGGAAATTTTGGTAATGCATAACATTTTATAAATGAAAAGAAAAAATATTTTGAAAATTTTCCTCTTATATATATTTTTAAGAAAAACAAATATTTTGTCTGATCTGAGAAATGCCAAGATTACGGAAACTAAAGTTTTATTTCCTATAATTTTTTTTAAAGTTTTTTACTATTTACCTTTGATGAAAAATATTTTTCTTGGAGTGGAAACATATCTTTATCTAAAATAAAGAGGTTGGCGGGGGAAGGGTATATACCAAAGGATGGTGTAGATAATCTAGACATATAATCTAGAATCCAAACATAAGTTTCCATAACTGATTAGTTAACTAAAAAAATTCTGAGTACATTCAAATGTTTTTAAAAGTAATCACTATTATAATTAATTATAACTGACAACAAATGTGATACATAGGGTTGTGATGGAAGTCCTCTCACGTCCATCGATGTTTGGGAGTTAGAATAATAAAATAGATTCGTTTTGATTGTGGCTGATCTTTATTCTATTAATCAACTCAAATGATCCAGGGTAGGAAATGCATCTTTAATTAAGTACAGGAGCAAAAGTGAGGTAGAAGAGAGATAGTTAATATTTTAATATGAATCGAATCACTTATTCTTATAACGTTTTGGTAATATACGTTCTGAATAATCTCAATTCCGTTTTCAGCTATTCGACTTCTAGTCAGTATTAGTCTAGTCCAACTTATTGACAAAATCGTCAATTAAGAATCTTTAATTATTCAACAATTAGTCATCGAGAAACTTTCGACTAGCTCACAGATACTTTCCACTATCATCAACTTTTAACTCCTAACCACTAACTCCTCGTACCTAAAAGTTGATGCTTAAATATCATCCTCCACTTGCATAAACCGTGTCTTCTTCGGGAGAAAGTTTTCGATAGAATAATTTTTAAAAGAAAGTTTTTCCCAAGAGGATTAGTAGGAGGCTCGCGGATAGACCCGTTACGGGGGTGAGCCAAAGGTCTTTTGCTCTGATTTTAAATATTTATTATTCTCTAACTATTACAATTATACGTATGTTTGTTTGAATTTATTATAGGTACTGTTGTAAAAAAATTTTCGGAAAATTGTGCTTCTTTGTTTATTTGGAGAATTGTCTAGGTGGTATTCTAGTTCCCACCAAGTGTTCTGTAACGTGACTTCTGTTACGCTGTTTTTTCATTTAAGCATTGCATACCATCGCTTTACTGATTTTTCACCAGAACAATAATTCATTAGAACGTCCATAACAATGTGGAATGTTACGCTGGACTTTTTAATGATCGAAATCATTTTGTGAAATCAAAGCAGACATCGAGCTTTCTCTTGAGTCGACGCCATATCAGCCGAGAATTATGTCATCCTTACCAATCCTTCTCCTTGTCTCTCCTGAAGGAACGCTTCCGTCACCATTGCACAAAAAGACTACTAAAACTGACCTATTCAGTAATACAAAAATTACATTGTTATATTCAGGGACGTCTTAAGGCATGGGCCAACTGAGCTCGGAGCAAAGGGCCCCGTCTCGTTCTCGAATCAGAATTGTTAAGGTTACGATTTGAAGAATTTCAAAGGTAAAATGTTACTTCCGGTTGTATTCTCTGAAATACTGGGAATTTCGGACGATATGTCAACTGGATGCATGTGATAACCGTCGCCCATGAATAGGCCTATCATCATACTTCAGGATCAAAGAAGCTAAGTTCTGTTAGCTGGCTCTAGGAAATATATAACCATGTATTACTAATTCTGTCAAAAGGCGGTAATTGGTCAGCTGGTTTTGATGGTTTAAGTCAAGCACACTTATTTATTTCGGGTTATTGCTCATACGAGTTATGTTATGTCTACATTTAAGGGTCATAGGCAGGGCCTACATTTGAGGACCCAGGATTTACTTTTGCGTAGGGACCCAGGGTCCAGGGACGTCTTAAGGCATGGGCCAACTGGGCCCGGGCCCAGAGCTTCGCTTTTGGTGGGGTCCTCGTTTCGTTCTTGACTCAAGAACATGATCCAGATAATTTTAATGTGGTCAAATATTATTCCCGTAAATATTCTCCGAAAAACAGGAAATTTCAAATTGCATGTCAACTGGCAAAAGTGGTAAGTCTGTATTATTATGTGATGACCATTGTCTATGTCTAGGCCTAGGCCTAATAGTCGAAATGCGGCCATCGATGAAGCTGGTTTATACCTAGATCTTTGAGTGTGAGTTGTGCACTTTTATTTGTTTCAAATTACCATTTGAACGGATATTTGACAATGCATGTTACATACAGTCTACTTCTAAAGATCTTAGGTAGGGCCTACTTTTGCATAGGGGCCCAGGACTTCAAAATATATCAAAGTTTCTTTTGGCCCAGGGCTTCAAAATATCTCAAGGTTTATTTGGGCCCAGGGCCTCAAAGAGTCTTAAGACGTCCCTGCCAGGATCTACTTTTGTGTAGGGACCCAGGGTCTACTTTTGTATAGGGGCCCTGGGCCTCAAGAAGTCTTAAGACGTCCCTGGTTATATTAAACTGTTATTGTGTTGTTGCGATCCTTTGTTCGTGGGTGTGAGAGGTTTCGAGTAAGAAGCAGAAATTTCTCAAGTTAAACACTTTTATTTAGCCTTTGACACTCATTGGACTTAATGAAAATTACTGAGAATGAGCACTGTAATAAATAAACCCAGGGAGCAATCACAAACTTATTAACCTTACTCTATAAACATAATAATTTATCTATTCTCTTGAACGTTCTTGCCGCAAAATGCTTAATCGTCAGCTATAAAGTGGACGGCTTTTCTTTCTCTGAATCCTTTTTGGAATTAATAATACTAAGTGGACCACACACTGGTCGCTCACACTATACTTTCCTCTTCGAATCACTTTTCAATCATTCATTCATTGTCTACTCCACTACTAACACTTAAATAGAAGCCTGTATTTACATAAAATCAAGCCCTCTCTATAGAAAGCGGTTTTCAATCAAAATCACACTTAAAAAGAATATTTTACCCAAGAGGATTATTAGAAGCCCGAAAAGAACCCACTACACTGTGATGAATTTTTATAATTAGGGCAAGACTGTTGGTTCCGATACTATAGGGATAGAAAAATAAAAATATAATGATTTTTTAAGGCTCTAAAATCTTTCATTAATCCTGCTTAAATAACTGGAGACAGTTAATTTAAATTTCAACGCAATTCGTAAAACTAAAATTTCTATAAAGTAGTTACTGTTTTCACATATTTCATGAAAAACTAGAAAATAGTTTACTTTGTATATTTCCTTTATGTTCCATCTTACTCCTCAATATAAGACTTATCGAACGTGAAGAATCGCCACTTGCATTCCTCATCACAGACAAGACGTTACAATTCTTTTCTGAACATTCCAAAGCTATTGACCGGTCGCTTGAAGGACACCATCCTGTCGCAGTTACTGTCTACTTCCTTACATAAAGCAGTACCTTGCATTTATATTTCCATGTCGTTCTCTTTTAATTTGTGTTTGCGAATTAATGTCGTTCCAGAACTTCACAGCGGGTTTATCACTCAAAGAACGTTACGATCCCAAACTTTTCATTCCAAAGCTAATTAATGGTTAAAGGATTTCATCCAGTCGCAGCCATCGTTTTTCGCACGGGTGATTGAAAAATAAAACAATACAGATTGAAGGATAAAGAAGTTTTTAATGAGTTTATTTTACGTGAATTGCAAATTAAACAAAACAAAAAACCTTTTTGCATATCTCAGTTGAATAAAAAAACTATATTTGTTAAATTTTAAGTCTGAAGGTCTAATAGTTGATAAAAAGTATTTTTTTTTATTTATAACGCCCCGTAACTCCCTTGTGGGTCGATTTTTGAAAACACCTCCCTAAACTCATCTCTGCTTAACAAAAGTAACACATTGTTACAGAGTTTGTGAAATGAAAGCTTAAAAAAGTGTAAATAATTTATATCTGGATGTGTAATACATTAATATTACTTTCTGTTGTATTTATTTTATGTTAAAATCGTAATATTGGGAAGCAACGCCATTCCTTACATTATAATGGTGATTCAATGGAAACTTAGCGAAATGTTGTCGATAGAGCCAAATTGGCATCATTTTTGACAATTCTGTTGGCAATTTGGGAATTGATTGAACGGTGCAGAAGTTGATATGCTGTAGCGCCATTTGGTGGGAGCTGTAAAAGAGGATAACACAAAAACCGTCTCCACAGAATGAAGAACCTCAACTATGGTAGAGTGCAGCATATCGTTTTTGATGTGCTGCGAAATTCCGAAAGAGTTCTGTGAGAACATCCGTCGAGACCTCGCTCAATGGACAAGAACCTGATTTTCTCCCAAGACGGGTTAAACAAGCTGGTTCTGTTTTCTGATTAATACCTAAATAGATTTGGTGATTATGTCGAAATGTGATAGACACGATTCACTTAATTCAGTTTTGAATTTTTGTCTATTGTTAATAAATATGTCTTTATTCGACTTGTAACCTTTTTTCACCCTTCGTATTTTATATACAAAAATTTAAGAATTAATACAAGTTACTTTCCATAAAAAAATTCACAAAACAGGGATCAACTTATAGTGAGGCATTACAAACACGTATCTTGTTCCCTTCTTATGCACTTTAATAGAGCACAACCAGCAACGACTATATATTTTTAATAAAGTTGGCATGCGCGTGGTCACCTTCTTAAATCAATCGTACGTCATCCGGAACAGTTTTCTTCTTGCTCAAGAAAATTAAAGGTAATTCTTAGCGTTCCTCACTTGAAAATCCAGAAATCGGTTGTCGTAAATATGCCTTTTATGCCTTCTATTTACAGCATTGCTTTACAGAAGGCATCTTCTGCTAAATTAATGATGCAGAACAACTTTGTAATTGACTTTTTTCATGTACTTCGAACTGTTTTTAAAATCAGAATGCTAATTCCAAATTTATCCACCAAGGGGCAATATAAACAGTTTCTTTTTCGTGTAAAGCAGTAGTTCCCAAACTTTTTAATCCCACAGACCCCTTGTCATGTGTTTCTGTTTTCGATACACCCCTACGGTACGTAACATTGAATTTTTGCAAATTTCGCCACACAGCTGGTATAGAACTACTTACTTTAAGAGTTTTAAATTTCTGACTGTAGTGAAGAGTATAATGTTTAAAACCTAAGAAACACATGTTAATTAAATTAAAATTTTATTAAAACGTTAAAAAAAAGAGGAAAAGCATGTTACATAAAATAACTGAGCAGCAAACAAATGCTTTTAATGGAAAGGATGAATCTGGACCCCTTCAATAACAAACTTTAAACGTTTGGAGCATCACCTTGTCAGATTTAACCCTAAATACCCTGAGCACCCTCGGTTAGTAGTGCCCAGTCATTTGTTTTCTTTATTTTTCGTTTTGGGGATTCGTAACCACGCTGAAACTCCTTCTTACTTGGAAAAGTAATTAAAAACTTTCTCAAGATATACCATTACTTGGAAAAAATAACAGGTATATCTTAAACTAAAATTGTTAACATCCACTTCTAAATTTTACTTAAAAATCTTCGCTTTTTTTTTGTTTAAAGTGACTATATGAATTGATTACATACTGTCGTGTTACCATAGTCAAAGCATTCATAAAACTAGATTCAAAGTCGAAATAACGGGCATTTAAATGTTGAGGATTTTGTTAAAACGTCATTTTCCTGACAGATTGTCTTTGACAAATTGAGAAATTCAGAAAATTCGTGACGTCCAACATTATACTCCTCTAGCTTAATTCTGTGAAGAAACGCTGAAATGATAGCCCTTGTTTTAATAAAACTTGTGCTGTCACTTTTTAGTTGCATATTTTGATTAAATTTAGTACATAAATCTGTTAAATAGGTTAATCTGGTTTCCACTGAATTATAAATTTTCTTTTAAATTAAAGGCACGATTTTGTTTAATGAATGTCACTATCATAGACCCCCATTTACACATCATGGACCCTCAGATTATATTTTCGCTGACGTGGACCCTTAGGGGTCTATATAGACCACTTCGGGAATCACTGGTGTAAGGCATGGTAACTTTACTATACCTAGAACCCTTTTCTATAACTAAAGCTCTAACCCTTCTCAAATTATTTTAGTAACGACAGACTAAAGCGGGCTCACTGTAAAAAAAGGAGAAAAGCAACTCCGTCACTCACTCTCCGCAGTATCTCCGAAGCTATTAGACCTACGGACTTGAAACTTGGTAGTCATGTTCTTTTCATGAAGTCAAATACTAAAAACGGGGTTTCACGGGTTAAAGAGCGTTATGGCTAAGCATTCTTATTTTTGAGCTGTTAGATCCACATTCTTGAAATTTGGTAAGCAGGTTTTTTTGTTTGATAGAGATTTGCTAAGAACGGATTTTATGGAAATCGACTCATAAGGGAGGACTTACTGGTTGGTATAGATCAGTGGTCTTCAAATTGTGTTCTATGAAACCCTGGGGTTCCACCAGTCACAATGAAAAAATCGAAAAGAAACAAATATGTATGCAAAATCGATTCACGTTCTGTAGAACGTGAATCCATTTTGTATTCCCACCATACATTTTTACAAGTATCTAAAGCTCATCCTATTCATTCAAACTGAAAATTTTCTTTATATATAATAATTTTATTTTGCAACACTTTTTAAACTATTATAATGTAATAAAAGAATAGTAAAATGTTTTATCTTTATATATATACTTCTTACTAGATTGTGAATATTCTATTTTGTTTAATATCTCGGGTTCCACGAGATAATTTTATACTTGTTAATCAGTACAGTGTCTTGCAAAACTAAATAGATTTCTAATGGAAAACGCATTTTGTGGAAAACAACACCTATAATGAGGGAAAGGAAACAACGCATAAACAAAGTTGATGTTAAGATCTAAATTTAATAAAGAACAACTTCTTAATTTTGGGTTGCAATTCATGCAAAATACACGGGATTTCTAACACAGCTATTTTAAAATTTCCAATTAATTCGCGCATAATAATTCACTAATAGTTTTTTTTATCTGTTGAATAAGAAATGAGGGGTTTCTAGCTATGTATATTTTTTGTGTAGTTTCTTATTATAAAATTTCCCAAAAAATTTGTATTTTAATTGACCTCCGGTATAACGAAAACCCTCTATTCAACGAACAAAATTTTCGGTTCCGATCAATTTGTTAAATCGGGGTCTAACCGTATTTCAATGATTCATTTGCAAGGCTTAAAACTTATCAATATTTATGAAATACACAGAAATATTTTCAAATATTGAGGGGAGAGTGTGATTCCGGAGAAACCTTTATTCTCGGCTTTTTCGAATACATTTCTTTGCATTCAAATCAATACTTTAGTCGAGATTTGTGAAGGAATACGGAATTTCTTTTCGAATGACCAATATTCGATTCGAAAATAGTCGGCCGACGGAAGCTTTAAGGGTGTTTTCGTCAAGTATGCAAGGATCTAAGCCCAAATATTTCTGATAGGGAAATGACTTAAATTTAGTATAAACTAGCTGTTACCCGCCCGCTTCGCTGGGTATTTCATGATGTTTTATAAATTTTTGCTGGTTATATATATGTATAAATTATTGATATTTAAGTCCTAGCATTAAGAATTCGATTGTATTGAAAAATATACGCCCCCTCAACGCCACTTGGGGATCAATTTTCACGAAACGCATTGTGTGGAGTATCTCTATTCTTTGAGAGGAGTTTGCTTACCAAATTTCATCTAATACCTTAAAAATTGGAATAATTATTTATATCTCCCCTTAATACCCCTTGGGGGTCATTTTTCCCAAAACCCATTTTGTAGTGGATATTTACTCCATGAAAGAAACATGTCTACCAGTTTTCAAGCAGGTTGGTCAAGTAGTTTAAAAACGAAAATATTGATATATTACGCCCCTTAACCCCCCTCCCCGCAATGCCACTTAGGGGTTACTTTCCCAAAAACCATCTTGTACCTGATCTATACTCTATGAAAGGAATCTATTTATCAAATTTAAAGACTGAGTCTAATAGTTTAAAAATGGAAATAATTATCTATAACGCCCCCTAAGCCCCCGCAATGTCACTTGGGGGTCAATTTTCACCGAACTCATTTTGTAGGGGATCTCTACTCTATGAAAGGAATCTATTTACCTAATTTCAGGATTGTATGTTGAGTAGTTTAAAAATGGAAACAATTACTTATAACGCCCCTTGCGGTTCAAATTTCGCAAAATCCGTTCTTAGCGGATCTCTACTTCATGAGAGGAACATGTCTACCAAATTTTAAGTCTGTAAGTTGAATAGTTCCGGAGATATCGTGATTAGTCAGTCAGTCACTTTTCTCCTTTATATGTATATAGATACGTGATATTCTAATTCATACATTTGTTTTTATAGTGTATATAAAAGTTCAAGTGAGTGAGTGAGTGATTTTGGAGTTTATTGGCGCAAGAGCCGATTTCGGCTATACTGCGCCAAACATTTGTTTTAATATCTGTGGTCTAGACGGGAAGAGGAAGAAAGAATGAATTGAATGACAAGAAAGAGGGTAGAAAATAGAGAAGGATCACTAGGGTACCCCGGGTTCGTGAAGCCCATGTTTACCAAAGACAGTAAACCCTGTGGGAAAAGGAAAAGATCACTGGGGCACCTTGGGATTGTGACACCCGTACTCACCTAAAGAAGGTGAGCCCCCTGAGGGGATATAAAAGTTCAAAGCAATCAATAAAGGATGAATTTTACCATTCAACACAAACTATCATTTATTTTATTTAACATAACAATAAAAAAAATAGGGAGCTCATTTTTTATACAGAAAAAAGGAAATCAGAAACGAATATTGAAAAATCAAATGTGATGCATAATGAATTCGAAATTAAAAAAAATGTCTTTGGAGCATTTTTTTCTTAAAAAAATCGTGTTTGGTTGCTATTTCTTAACATCACACGGAAACAATCCTAAAACGTTCTAGAGAATACGTCTTCTTAATTGATTGATTAATTGCTAATTAACGTCCCGTTCTCAAGTAACACGTCGATTATTGGTGACGAATTGCATCATTTTGAACCTCGACGAGGACGCCACATGAGCTGATACTCCACTCCTAAACTTCCACATCAAGGTAAAGTGAGGAAATTCGAGCCTCGTCAGATTTAATGCGCATCAGCCCCTTTATACAATGAATCTTGAGTGGCCTATCATGCGAAGTTTCCCTCTTGAAACTAACCTGGGTTTCTTTTTGATGGTATTTTAAGTGTTAGCTGCCACCATCCTACAGAAGAAACATGGTACGCAAATGAGATTTAGTATATAAAGTGAATTCAAGTATTGAGTGGGGTTGGTAATAAATGATAGCGGAAAGTCCTCAATTAGTTATCTTGTTACAACCAAGTTAGCGAATATTTATTTACATCGAAATCTGAAGCAAAATGAGGTCAATTGGCGTTGGACTTCGTAATTTTGAACTATGATAGAGGGATGAGGACAACGTATGACTAGCACAATTGCAATGGGTGTAATTTAAGCTCGACAGATTTAACGCGAATCGGCCCCTCTGCATAGTGGATCTTCAGTGAAATGAGGACTCGATTTAGCGACTTGACAACACCGGCGATGAGTACGTAACCATAACCACTGGATTACTGAAGCAACCCTAGTGCCCAAAGATTCGTTAAAAAAAGCACTCCAGCGATCAACCACATTAAAAATTTATTAGAGAGAGAGAGGATGGATCACACACACACACATCTATGATCAAGTTTGTCTGTATCTGTGTTTATATCAGAGAGATAACTAATCTTTATAAAATAATCACGCCAGGTGGGTGGTGTAGTTGGTCTTGTACACCTAAGATTGTGGGTTTGAGCATGGCCCGAGTCGGTGGATTTTCATGATGCAAAAAATCGACAGCGTTCATGTCGTTTGACCATGTGACATGCAAAAGATCCCTTGAATGCCTGTTTGGCTTGAGTGTTCTCGGTAAAATTAAATACCTTGTACGATTCCGCATCATCAGAGCTCAGGTGCCTTTCTCTGGGGAGGAAACTATGCGTCAAAATTACTTACAAGGATTGGTATACCATATATATGATGCTGCTCCAGGGAAATGTGCTAGGTCTTCAATGACAAAATACCAATCTGCAGCCTCGTTAGAAATAAAGACCAGAAAGTCCTTCCACCATAAGTTAATTTATTTATTTGATTAATCGAAGAGAATAAAAGGTCGTGATTAAATTAATCTTGTGTTTGTGATTTGCTATGCCAACGACACTTTTACAAACGCATCGACTTTGAAAGCGGATATAGTAGGAAAAGAATATTCTCTCGAGGTTAGTATCTCAAGTATGGGGGTTACCATCAAAGTCCTCCCGTTGTCGTAGTGTGATAAATTGGAAAGGGGTGAGGACGATACAAAACCGAGGCTCAAAATTACTAGGTCTGTCTTCAATAGCCCTCGTGTTGCCTTATATAGCGGCGTTGATATAACTCTTACTCGTAAGTCGAGATTACTATTATAAAGTTATTTTGTCTAAATAAATGTATATATCTTTTGAAATAACAGTATGAGACAGAAGACAAAAATTTAACATTTTTTTGGCATTCATCATATCCAATTAATTTATAATCTCCGTACATTCTTCCAACCCCATTGCATGTAGCGTATGTGTTACATATGTTATCATGTTACGGATTATCAAATGTTTAAAAAAAAAGTTCCTTTTCAGTCACGAAAAATAATTGGTTATTTCATTAATCTCTCATTACCGGTTTCTCCAAAAAATTCTCACGGTTACAATAGATAGCAAAAAAGAAAGAAAGAAAAGAGGGAAGTTAATTCTAATCGCTAAATTTCATTTCCGGTATTTAGAGACTCCAGCGATTCGTGTGAAGAGGCTGGCGAGTTTACGGCCGCATTCATACGGAGCGTGAGCAGTAGAAGGGGTTGCGAGAATCGCACGTGCTCAGTGCAGTTTAATGAGAATCAAACAATGTGGCTCCCCCCATAGATTGAACCCATTACGAGGTCCCGGTTTATGGCCCGGGAGGGTGCAGAAGCAATATGTCCCATGTACCGGTCACGTGCTGAGCTGGTAATCACTTTTTGATCTTCTCACTTTAGAGGGGGTGGAATATGTATCTAGATGGAGCCTTTTTTTATGTAAATACTAATAAAAAAAACCATTCTACATTCGATATTTTGTGGGGGGAAAGTCCGTTAAATATGAAGCGTAAAACAAAACGTGTAAACTTATTGAATGATACTGACAATACGATGGAGAAAAACGTTGGGGGGAAAAATTTAACACTAATAACAGAATGGAAAGATTATTGAAAAAAAGGGATTGTCTCTGTTAGAATATTCCACGATAGAACTAGGGACGTCATAAGACTGAGGTCCTGGACCCAGAGAAATGTTAAGAATTTTTGAGGCCTTGGGCCCTACCTGAGATCTTTAAAAGTAGATAGTATATATATTGCATTGTCAAATGAAACAAATAAATGTGCGCGACTCACAATCTCAAAAACCTAGGCCTAAACCTGTTTGATTGATAACCGCATTTCAACTATATGAGCTAAATGATTTATTACACTTCGTCCTATACACATGGACAATGGCCATCACGTAATAACAGTTTTACCAATTTTGCCATTTGACATGCAGTTTGAAATTCCCTGTTTTTTGGAGAATATGTACATGGATATGTCAAGCATGTGTTTGACCAATAAAAATATCCGCATTATACGATCTTATTAAGCCAGAGTCGAGAAAAAAACGGGGCCCCACATTGAGGGTGAGGTCCCGGGCCCAGTTGACCCATTCCTTTAAAACTTCCCGTGGTAGAGCAGTATTATGGTCCCGAACTCGTGGTCGGCAAGTCATGAGTTCGAGCCCCAATGCCACTGAAAATTCACTGTGTCGAGGGGATGTTGCACGTTAAATCTATTGTGGCTTGAAGTCCTCCCGTTAGCGTGGTGTGGTAGTTTAAAGACGGGGGTGTCACCTCAGATATCGTCCTCGTTACTTGACCGAGGCTCAAAAATATAGGGGTGCCATTGCCAATATCTCTCATGATGCTTTATAGCATGCTTGTCTAAAGAGCGGCCAAAAAGCCTTTAAAACGCAAGTTCTGAAAATGTTTAAATTTACCCATTTTTATTAAAAAAATAAATGTGTGCAATATTTTACATATACAATCGATTCGTTGATTTTTAATTTTGAAATAAAAATCTTAGTATGTCATGAGAATTTAAGTTTCGAATTATGAGTGTACCCACTTTTTGAAAAAATGATAAGTATTTCAATATATTTTCTACCCCTTTTTCCTTAGAAATAAATAAATTACCTTCAAATCTTCAAATGAATCCATTGAACTGCAAAGTGACATTCAACTGAAAGAAAAATTTGGGAACGTTTCTTTATATATATACTGGAGTTTTCTACAGATTACCTATCCCGCGATAAATATCCTAATTTTGACAATCATGCTTGATTAATGTCTTCAACTTTTGGTAGTACCTGTATTTGTGAACAATTTTTTTCAAGAATGAAGCATACAAAAAACAAAAATAGGACGAAGATCACTGACAAACATCTTGAAAAAGCATTAAGAATTGCAACTTCGTCTATTGAACCCGATATTGATTGGTTTGCTCAACAAAAGCAAATTCATCCATCTCATTAACTTGATTTTTCCCCCATCTTTATGAAATCCAAACTAAATGAAACGAAACTTTTACAAATTTAAAGTAAATATGTACCTATACATATCCAACTCAAATTTTTTTAAGAAAATGTTACAGAAAGAAATTTATGTATTTTAATAAAACTACATAGAGTTAATTTTTATTTCAATTTGTTAAAAAAATATTGTATGGGTGGTCCAGAAAAAAAAATTTTTGCCCACAAGCGGTCATAGTTTAGACACTCATGCTTTATAGTATGATGTTGCTAAAAGTTCACTAACTCAATGATATTAAAATGGAATGATAGCAGAAAAAAATTGCAGTAATAAAAATTGTACATGCATGCACCTATTTTTTATATCCTTTTTTTCAAAGTTTTGAAAAAACAGTTCTACAAGATAAAATCACCCTCGGCTGATTTATTCTAATAATCATTTATTGCTCCGCTAGAGGGAGAGGCTTTATAAACTTGCTGCAATTTTGGAAAATCGTCTTTAGAACCAAATGTAAAACGCATTCTAAAATTTTGAGGAAATCTAGAGCTTTGCTTAGCTGGGCAAGAAGAAATATAAGAACTTGCGAAGGCAAAACAACAAAAAATAACAAATTTAATGAATATTTTAGAAAACAATTCTTATAAAAACATCATCAGAGGACGACAACCTTCACTGGATTCAAACTTAGCGTGGAGAAGTTAATACCACTGATGACCCACTGTGTCGAGGTTCAAATTCTACAAGTTAACGTGTTGTGAAAGCTTAGAAAATGGTTTAGGTGTCAACCTCGTAACTTAACTGAGGTTCAAAATTATGAGGTCCGTCATGTTTCATTGGATGTTAGGAATATCATAAATATCGATAACACGTTTTCTCATCCCTAAATTCTGGGTAACGATTTGTCGCACGGATTCACGGTTAATCTGCAGTTCATCAGCTATCATGCCCATAGTTAATTGACGATCTTTAGTGATTAGTTTCCTCACTTTCCCAATGTTTTCGTCACTGATGGATTTCGCCAGTCTTTCGCTACGGAGGTTGTCAGAAACACTTTCCCTGCTTTTCGAAAATGGGCGAACCACTCGTTCACATACTTCATGCACAGTGCTTGATCTTCATAAACACGTACCAGCATCGCATAACTTTCTTTTGGTGTCTTTCCAAGCTTAAAACAAAACTTTAAATTTATCTTTTGTTCGCACGCGCGCGGGTTTATTTTTCTGTTCTCAGTTAAAAACCAACGTACTAAACAAGCACTTTGTAAAACAAGTCTTACTCACGGAACACAAATGTGGCTCAACTGAAACACCTGAGGGGGGCAGATGGACAACGCCTGCCTCTAAGCATGTGAAGCGGTTTTTTTCGCAAGTGTTGCCAGATCGGCCGTTCTGACGTCATTCACTGGACTTTATTGTCTGAGGTTGTATTTTTTATTTTACTTGCAATTTTGATTTCAATCTTAACTTTTTCTTTTAAAGTTTACAAATTTTTTTAAACGTAACTTTTAGAAATATGTGTACATCGCTTAAGAAAAAATTCATTTTGTAGAATTTTTAATAAAAATACAATTATTTATCCAAATTAATTGCGGTTAACTCTGTTTATGCATTTCCTACATATAGTTATACTAACCATTACCCGCCTGCTTCGCTGAATACTTCTTGATGTTGTATGAATATATACTGTTTATACATATAACTATTGATTTCTATGTTTTTTAATAAGCTAATCGATTGCATTAAAAACATTCTCATTTCTTGATTTAAAAAGTTTTATGATTTGAATTTCCAAAATTAAAGTGGAATTATTACTTATGCTCCCGTAACCCAATCCCACAAAGTGAATTTCTGTAAAACCCAGTTTTAGTGGATCTTTAGTCAATAAAATAAACATGCTTGCCAAAATCAAGTCTAAATCTAACAGTTTAAAAACGGAATTTTTTTTATCAAATTACTTGAGAAACTTCCCTTAAGAATCTATTTCTGTGAGGACTTACTCTTAGCGGAAGTCAACTCAACCAAGGGAAACATGCATACCAAAATTCGTTAATGTAGGTTTAGTAGTTCGAAAACGGGATTTTTTTTATTCTATGCCCCAATAACTTTCCTCATCCCCCATAGGAGTCGATTTCCGTAAAATCCATTCTTAGAGGATTTCCATTCAACAAAAGAAATTTAATAGATAATTTTCAAGAATAAGGGTCTAAACAGTTCACAAACTCGGAATATTTATCAATAACGCCTCTTAAACCCCTTGGGGGTCGATTTTCGTCAAATTCATACTCAATGGATCTTTATTCCATAAAAGGAACATGTCTAAAAATCTCAAGTCCGTAGGTCTAATAGTTGTTTAGGTATTGTGACGAGCAAATGAGTCTGTTTTCTCTTTAATACATATAAATATTTTTTAAAAAACTATCTTTTTACTTAATCCCTTTTTATTTGTATTAGTTTACCATGTCTGTATAACAAATGAATTATCTTAATACAGATACGTTTTAGAGAAGGGATAGCCAGCCCGGAGTCGCATGTGGCCCGCGAAATTCCTTACAACTTTACAAAATGCGATTATTTTGTACAGTATTTTTCTTTTTAGAGTTTTTTTTTAACAAATAAATCCCACAACTGTTTCTTTTTGATCACGTTACTTCTGTTACTGCGAATCAGGTTTTTTTTCGAGAAATTGAAATTTATCAAACATAAATAACGTGATCAAGCTTAAAGGACAAAAACCTGCAACATCAATTACGATACGCAAATACATGCATTTAAAATCAAATCATAACAAAAACTAAGTGAAAGGGTTGAGAAACACAAATATCTCACTAATTAAAATCCAACATTATTTAATCGATGCATTATTATTATATTATCTTTGTTTTTGTACATGAAAAACAATGAAAACAATAATAAATCAATTTGTTTTAAATTTAAACTTAAATAAATGTTTTTGTGGGTCTAAGCCTATATAAAGACATTTTTATATGCGCCCCACGGGTTTAAAATGTTTTTCCGAAGTGGCCCTCGAGGCCATTTGGGTTGGCCACCCCTGTTTTAGCGGTATAAAAACCACTTAATTATGCTTGCTTTGAACACATTTTAAAACAAGATTAATAACTCAACGGTATTCGTTAGTCTAATTACTTATCAGTTCCATTGCTCATTAGTCAAAAAGATCATAAAAAAAAAGCATTCGGTTTTTAAACTTATTGATTGAGCTTCGTTCCTTTGTTTCATCCGTGCCACCCCGGATTCGTCTCTATAGGAGGTTATTTTGTTTGAAACATCTGCCTTTCCTCCAGATGATTGACAGACATGTTTAATAAAATAACGTATCGACTCAAACGTGATCTACGTGATCTCTTATTTTTTACGGTAATTCGAATGGCATCAAATATACATTCAGAAAGTTTCCTGTATTCAGATCTAATTTTTAGGATGTAAGAGTTGAATGCGGGATGTAATGTTTCACATCAAAATTAAGACGAATGCGCATTTGAAAATACCTGATATTAAAACTTGATTGATATTTTTCTTTGCGGTTTGCTTGGTCTAAGCACAGCTGGCCAACCTTTTTGGGAAGAGTGCCACTATATGATAAATAAAAAAGCTATGCGTGTCACTTCCAACTTTTCCAACAAACAAACAAATATGAAAAACAAGAAAAAATCATGAGATGTTTACGCAAATAGCACATTTTTATGCAAGTCGAAGTGGTGGAGATTTAAGAATAATATAATAAATAAGATAAAAGTACAAGCTTAGATTTAACTGTTAATTTAAAGGTTCAATCAGTTAGGTTAGAAAATTAAAATAAAAATGAGTACTTTGAAACATTTCATTCTAAAAGTAAATAGTCAATACTTGATAAATGTGGCTATCGAAATTTGTGAATTTCCTTTTTTTTTAACCAAGTCGTCTATGTAGGATTAGTTCTTGAAGTTGTTAACAAAATTAGGTTGTTTTAGGTACATATCAGTTAATTTTGAGGGATATTTTCATTTCATTATGTTCATAATAGAACACATTTGTTCACAAACATATTTTGATCCAAACTTAGAATAATATCTGAAAGCCAAATCGTATAAATTTAGAAAATTGCTTGCTGGTACAATATTCCAAAATTTAATATAATTCGGATCATTTGCAGTTGAAATAAGTTCTCGTTATATTTTCTTTTCAGTATAAGTATAGTGCTGTAGATAAATAATTTCAATTTGGATTTCAGGTCAGTAACAGTTGCTGTCTTGCAAGGAATTTGGAAAAGGAATGGGGGGACTAGGGTAAAATAAAAATACAATATATTCCCTGTAATCTTAAATTTAAATTATTTAACTGTCTCATAATATTGTAAGTAAAGCTGAATCCCAAAGCCATCTTCATTCTTGAGTAGAAAGCACTTACTGGACCAGCTCATTGTTTTCCTTCAGATATTATATTTTAAAACACATTCCCTCAAAAAATACCAAAATTTAGCGAGTGCACTTCCTTTGGAAAAGCAGCGCACATAATGAAGTGTTCTCTAAATGATAATTTTCTATTGTAATTCAATTGATTAAATGCATTTAAAGTCAACTTTGAGGTGGTGGGTTGAAACAATCGCGCATTTCAAAAAAAATTGTTAAAATATTTTTTATGTTTTCAAATTTTGAATTTTTCTAGAAATCTTCGCGTGTCACTTTTACAATATTGCCGTGTCACATTGTGGCACGTGTGCAGCGGATTGGCCACCCCATGGTACGATTTATAAAAAAGT
This sequence comes from Trichonephila clavata, assembly GCA_019973975.1. Classification (NCBI taxonomy): domain Eukaryota; kingdom Metazoa; phylum Arthropoda; class Arachnida; order Araneae; family Nephilidae; genus Trichonephila; species Trichonephila clavata. The sequence goes on from BMAO01017706.1 coordinate 190,824, forward strand.
ACTAGAATTAATGGTTTTTTTCAATTTTTTTCCTGCTAATAATCTATGTATATGTATTACGTAAAACAGTTTTGGTTTGGTGCTCAAAATGTCACAACAAAATCAACCATTTAATTTTTTAGCGAAATATTTAAAAATTTATGAAGGGATGTATTAAAATGCTACTCCCTCTACAACAGTTGGCGTAAACACATGAAATTTGATTTGACTGTACGTCACAAACTATTTATAACAAATATTGGAATGAGTTTTCTGTTAACATAATTGTATTTTTTAAATACTTTTTATAAATGTTTGTTGAAAATTATTTTAAAAATGTATAAATTCTAAGTACATATATTTTTAAAAAATTAAATATTACTTTGATTCATAAAAATGTATGTCAACTTTTGTTACATGCACCAATGACAAATGGTAGAAAAAATATCAAAGCATTTGGCACAATAGGAAAAACGCCTTAGCATTTTATATGAAGACAAACTTGCTATTTTTTCTTTCTGAGATAAAACACTTTAAAGTTTTGATTTGTCATTAGGATGTGTACAAAAACACGGATATAAATATTATCATAACTCAGAATTTTTTAAACTTGGAGCTTTCAAAAATTTGAGATAATATAAAAAAAATAATTTAAACTAAAAATATTTCACTTGAACGTTTGACCAATTTTTGTTAATTGAATCCTGTTGCATCCCTTTAAGCTTTAATAACTCTCGGAAAAAATTTTTATTTGTACGGAAGAGAATACCTTTTTTTAAAAAAAATAGTTCCGTTAAAAAAAAGAGCATTTTAAATAATACTAAAGGTGATTTTAGAGGATAATATTAAGCCCAAATTCTAAAAAAAATGTTATAACCAAATTATTAATAAATAAGGAATATAAAATGCACAATGCACTTTCAGCTGCTTCTATATGTGTTGGGTGACTGTGGTAGCCTAGTGGTCAACGTCACGAACTCGTGTGTGTGGGGGGTCATGAGTTCCAGCCAAATGCCACAGAAGACCCCATATGTAGAGGGTGCCGATGCACGTTAAATCTATCAAGGAACAAACGTCTTCCCATTGGTGTGGTGTGGCAGTTAGGAGAGAGGGTGCCAGCTCAGGTGTCATCCTTGTCACTTGACCATGGCTCAAAATTACGAGGTCTATCGCCAATAGCCCTGTGCAGCTTAAATGGGGGCGTAAATTTTTTTTCTCGGTCATTCTCTCTAGACCTACTGGGTTATGTGTGTTGTGAGTAAGAGGGACAACTCAATTCTACTCGTTATTCTTCGTAAAATATTAAAAAATTTGGTGTTAATCAATCATTATCTATTAAGCTGATTTAAAATGATACATAATATATTTTGGAAGCTTTATTTACTGAATTATTTAGAATTTTTTTCTCCTTTAAGAACCAGGGCTTATGAATTTTTGAATGGAAGAGTAAATACTTCCCGCTATGATTTAGCTTACGATCGAGATTTTCTTTGTCGCTCTTTGTGCTAAAAACTCTGATAAGTAAAAATATACAATTGATGGTAAATTTAAAGTAATGAAAATTATTTAAAGGGAAAAAATGTTTTTTGGAATTAATTTCTAGTTTAAATCTCCTTTTGAAAGGATTTTCTCCTATCAACTTAAAATAAAATTGAACACAGTTTGATATAAATTACATTAAAGTTTTAAAAAATATGAAAAATAAAATCAATTATATACAGATAACGTTAATCTAAAAAAGAGTGTATCACTTATAACATTTCGGTATTTGGTTATTCTTAATTAAGGATCACACACAAAATAACTTTATGGTGATCGATGTCACTTCAAAAAAGAGTACTGTGTATTTCCATATGTACCATGTATTTTGGTGTGTGAAAAGGGTGTTTTTTAAAGTGAAAGTAAGAGACAAACCCATTAATCTCGGAGGGGTGGGGACACACAGTTTAGGAAAAGCATTTCTTAAACATTTTTTGTAGGCCATGCGAAAGTGTTTTTAATCTTTAACTTCTAGGATGTTTTGAAAGAAACTTTTATTCTAAAAGAAGTCACTTAAATCGTTTAAAGTCAGTATCGGAGTACGAGTTTCCAAACTATTCGTAAAATTCACATTTACTCATTGGGATGTCAGCATGCATATGATCCTCATGTAACAAGTTTTTACTCATGAAATGGGTCGACGATCACGCATCGTTTTCGATTTCTACTCCCACTCATTTTCTAAAGCACACAGGTATGAATAGCACACAGGTATTGTACAAGATAACGAATGAAAAAAATGTGTTAGTTTTATTTCTGATAATTCTTTTTGAAGCCATCGCCGTTGGCATTTCATTTAGCTGCAATTTGATTGGAAAATGTTCCAACATGTTTACATTCATGAAGGCATGTTTGAAGATAACAGAAACTTTTTTCATTTCTCGTTATATGGGGGTTTCAAATTTTGAGTGAATTTTTGAAGGAAAAAAAACACTCTGAATAGACTTATATTCAGAAATATACAGTATTTACAAGTTATTCAGGACCCTTTTTTTGATAAATAAGATATATATATGCGCTCGCTATATTTCCATTAGAAAATATAATGTGTCTACTAATTAGTTGAGCAAAAAAAAAAGTGATTTATTTTTTGCGTGTTATTTACAAAAAAAATTGTACATATTATTGTAGATAGAGAAATAGTCCAGGTTTACAATTATTACTAGTATTGTTCGATGTGGCTTCCTTTCATTACGATGCAAATGTCCCATCGGTAAATCAGTCCTTCCAAAAGACTTGTCAGTATGTTTCCGTCGATCATATTAATTCCAGCATAGATTCTTGATTTTAGTTCAGGAGCCTGTGTAGGAAATGAGGGAGTGTACAATTGATCCTTTACACAACCTCATGCACTGAAATTCAGTGACGGTCATGATGACCGCTAAATAACAGCCCCACTACCAATCCAAACCAGTACCTCATCATCGAGGTAAGAGTTAATTTCGTTGTGGTAGTGATAAGGCGCTTCATCCTGTTGAAAAATGTAAACAACTGACATTTTCTCTCTGATTATTGGCATAAGGAAAATCTGTAGTAAGCCCAGGAAAATAATTCTTTATCAGTCTTTTCAGAGAAGAGAAAAAATGTGCCGAGAATATTTTATTAATTTACTGTACAAAAAGTATATATTTTGAGCAATTCCTTTCATGTTCTGGGTTGGAGTGAGAATTTTCCGACCTCCATACACAAATTCTTCCAACTAGTGTGACTTTAAACCAGCTACTTTCACACATTTAATATTTCGATAGTTTTTAACTTACGAGATTACCCAATTAATTTGTAGACACCCTGTATATTTTAATTGATATGCTTTGTTTATAGTGTTTTTCTTATAACTGATGGTTAAAACATTCTCTTGGTGGTTAAAATTGGAAAACTTTGAATTGAACAACAACATATTTATAGTTGTTCTAAGTCATAAAGTTAGATGCCATTTCAATCGCCAACATTGTCATCAAGGTTTCTCAATACAATTAAAAGAGAGTTAATATTAAGAGGTGAAGAAAAACATTTTCTTGAAAATGAAACTTTTTAACTTCTCAGTTTTAAATCCTTATATATATATATATATATATATATGTTTTATTTTGCTGTTGTAATTATGGGAAATGGAAAATAATTGTTTTGCTATAAATTTTTTTCAGTTTGCTGCTCGGAACTCGTTTTATTTAAATAAATGATGAATGATTTTTTTTCTTCTTTAAAGTTACTTTACTATGTGACATTTTACGGCCACGATAGCCTAGTGATATTGGTCACGAATTGATGGCTGGTGTGTCGTGGGTTCGAGACCTCGCGCTAATGTAGCCCCACTGTGTAGAGGTATCTGATGCACGCTAAATCTGTTCAGTTCAAAGTCCTCCGGTTGGCGTCGTGGGGTAGTTACTTAAGCTGAAACTATCCCTCCTAACTACCACACGACACCAACCGGAGGACTTTCGTGTCTCGTGTTACTTTATAGTGCAACTTTAATATAACACTCACTCTACGTCATAATGATTTTTACACTGAGAACATAATCATTCTTTAAGCGCAAATTTTTCACCACATGTGTACACTTAACGGTTATACCAGTAAAATTAAAATTAAATGGTACAAAGTTTTTTTTATAATTTCTCCAATCGACCGTAAGACACAAAAGTACTCGTTCAAAAAAAAAACATACAATTTAAACCCATCTGCACCTTCGCACGTGAATTTCGTGAAAATGATAGATTTAATAGAGCTGAGTAATGTCTCAATAAAGTGCTGATGCTGACATACCTCGAATAATGGGGGAGGTCACGTGACCCAAGTCAAAGGGAAATCCCGAGCGGTCCCTGACGAACGCATGCAGAGTGCGATCACTATTAGCAGAACAGTCTTCGCTGTTAAATTGATATCTGACCACACCTGGAGCCACACGTGTTCCCGTGCAAGGGGTGGTTTGAGAAGGGGAGGAGGGACGAACCCGTGGATTAATTGTGAATGTACCGTCGCGTATTACTCAATATGTCAGGGCGCCCAAGACCTCTCGCTGCGCAACTAATGAAAAACGGGTCCGTCATTCGCGGTGTGACGTCACGGAAAGGGATTTTCTTCCGGAAGTGTGTTTAGTATTTGAGTTTCCGAGTTGTATATGGAAGATTCCAACGATTATAATTGAATGCTCTTTCGCTTGGAATCATGCAAAGAACGAATCCTGTCATGGTTACTAATCCGTTGGATAATTTCACTGCTCCAATTGCCAAATTGGTATTTCTCGATTAGGCAGACACAAAGCTCCCCAAGTGGACACTTTGGGCGACAATACAGAACGCATCCATAAAATTGTTTATAATTAGTTGTGAATAGCTTACGAAAATACTACTGGGAACTATGCGGAAATGGTTACAGTTGGTAATATTTCATCAGTAGTTGGTAGCAAAAATTAGCAATTTACCGCCTGCGCTTGGCTAACTGAACAATTTATAGGGCATCCAAAAATTATGGCTACATTTTCAAAGATTTCATAAACAAAGATTTCCGCTTACGGTTTATATGCTTCATAAAGAAATGATCAAAGTTTCTGTTTAAGGCAATGCAAATCAGATTGTGCTGAGTCCACGTTTTGCAACATTCTCGTTTCAAAATGGCTCCATCGCAAGGACAAGTGTGAGTAGTTGCAGAGTTTATCGAATTTAAATCTGCAACACATGTACAACAAACTTCGGTCTACCTATAAACGAAATCCATCTTCAAGATATACAATTTATAAGTGGTAGAAAGATTTAGGACGATATAGATAGTGTACTTTCAAAAACAAAATCTGAACTCCTCTAGCAGAAATTGAGATGACGTTACTCGTATAGACTCGATATGCTTCTCGCAACTAATGTACTTCACGTTTAAATCGAACAATAAAAGATATTGTTAAAAAAATTTTGTTTTGTTTATGGAATATAGAAGACCGCAAGAGAATATCTTTGTTTGTATGCAATTAAAATTTAAAAATGTAACCATACTTTTCAGACACCTGTATTTTAAATTCAATACAATGCATTATTTTTTTAGGGGAAAGTTCTTATTTATTAGAGAGAAATAAGAAACAAGAAAAAATTATTTTGCACTTTGTAAAGATTAAGGTATCCGACTATATACGCTTTCGGAACCGGGATTTTACAAAAGCGTAGAAACGAATATTTTTTTTATTATTTAGGGAGACACTTAGAGTAGAATACACGTATGAAATTGTCTTAAGAATATTATTACAATTAAAAATTATTTAAATGCAATATTTTGGAAAAAAATGAACATAAAATTATTTATTTTCCAAATATTCTTTTTCTTTTATGGAAAATGCTTCTGTAACAATATTTTGTTTTTATATAGCTCAGACCTTTGTACAGAGCCTGAACAAGGATTTTTGAAATATATAATTTATAGAAGTGGATTTTTATATCCATATTTTGATACATCAGAGTAGAGAAATTTTAACAGAAAAGCAATGATGATTATTTCAATTGGTAGTAACTCTGAAAATAATTTTTCAAAAGTAGTAGTTCATGCCTTCTGGAGAAGTCTTAGCCATATATAAGCAAAATATTATTATTATAGAAGCATTTTTCATTTTTTTGCGAAAATATTGCTTTTAAATAATTTTTTATAGTAATAATATTCTTAAAACAATTTTATACGTGTATTCTAATCTAAGTGACATTATATATCTAAAAAAATATAAGTTTGCACGCTTTTACAAAATCACTGTTTTGAACGTAGTCGGATACCTTAAATGATTCTGGAATTAATAGAGGGTTACTGAGTTCAACTTAGTAATTTTGGACCACTTGAGATGGCGCCTCATCCTCTTTATTTGCATTCCATCTGAGCTCCTTGAAGATCGTTTAAAATTAACATGTGGCAGCTTTCATTGTTCCAAATATCATGATTCAATAAACACTGACCATGGACTTTGGGATTTTAGCTACGAAGCAATAAAAAGAACCCTCTAAAAAGTATATTTATGCAATATATATAATTTTCTTTCTTGGTTCTGCAAGACCATGTTCATTACAGAAATTGACTATTAAATTAAGTGAGAGGTTTGAGCTGGACAGATCTGACGTGCATCAGCCCTCTCTGCACGGTGGTTCTTTAGTGACTCCAGGACTCAAACTGAAGACCCACTATCCACGAGTTCGTGATCATTACCACTTGGCTACCGTGGCCACAGTGTTTAATGTACAAAAAATATAGTTAAAGTAAGATATGGCCGCATAAATATAGAGTGCCTGGGCTTAAAGTATCCAAAAGTTATGGCTTATTATTACGGAACTACCCATCAGAATGTAATAAAATGCTCATCCGGGGAATGGAAATCCCTACGAGATTTTTTTGGGTCTAGACCAATCGGCCACACATGCGTGCATTATTCAACTATCGCAGAATAAACTTGTTACACTTACTACATGAGTAAAAATGGGGACGCCACAGCAAAAGGGGCAGTGCTTACTTTGGTTACCGGAGTAAACGGTTGGAATTTGGTTAACGGTTTGATCACGCGTGTATAGCGACGTGTTCGAACAGAACAGAAGGGAATGGAATGTTGATCTTCCGACATCAAAATCTATTCACCAATGGGAAAGAACTTTAAAGGAGACGGGAACTTTGGTATCTCAAACTGGCAAGTATCCTTAAGTTTTCGTGATAGAAGAAACTGTTGATGGTGTGCGTGATTCATTTTGTAGGTGTCCTGATGTCTATTAGGCAAGCCAGTAATAACATTCCATTCTGTTCGAACACGTCGCTGTACTTGCATGACTGATTTAAATTCCGTTAACCAAAGTACGCACGGCACATTTTGCTGTGACGTCCCCTTTACTAATAAAGTCAGTGTAACAAGTATACCGTCTGAGATTGCCAAATAATGCGTACATGTGCGGCCAATCGGACAAGACCCAAAAAATCTCGCAGGGGTTTTCAGACCCTGGATGAACTGTTTTATTACATTCTGATGGGTAGTTCAGTAAAAAAGCCATAAGTTTTGAATACTTGAAGCCCAAACACCACGTATAAAAGTAAAATCAGATTTAAATTAAAGGACCTTTAATAGACACCATCACATGACGAGCTTGGAAACTATACCTGTAAAATCAAAACAATAACTCCCTAGGCAGCTAATTACAAAAAACTTGCAAATATTTATCTACTAAAGCATATCTTCCAGCTCCTGTGTTTTCCACACACATAAAAAAAGAGAGCCGGCACCTTTTCTAAAGCAAAACAATAGTAAACAAACACAGCCAAACAAACCGCTACCTCACAGTGCGTGTGACATACAAGCTCAAACTCGCGTGCCAGATACCGCCCTCTGATTGCATTTCGAGGGAAGCAATTCCTTTCGCCATTCCATAAACTACTCCGAAAATAAGTCTCACGGAGAGAAAGAGATATAAAGCGATCTCCTATTCCCCCCTCCCCTCCTGGTGGGCGGGATATTGAGCATAGTCAGGAAGCCATCAATCCTTGATTACCGGAAGGGGCATTTGGGCCCTGGCAACCGCCTTTCCGACGGTGATGATTTCCCGGGCGGTCATTTAACTTCCATCGACGAATTTGATTCGGAGGAGGTTTGGCGTAGAGATGCGGTCAATTTGAAAAGGATTTTCCTTTAACTGGGTAAAGAAAGGATGGGATCTGCTGTGGGTTATTTAGAGGGATGATTTTCTGGGTGTGTGTGAAGAAAGGAAATCAACAAGTGTGCTTTATTTCATTAACCTGTTCCCCATTGGGAGAATTTTTTTAATGCGGTGAAGATGTTAGTTTCGTATTCTATGGGATAGATCGAGAAATGGAGGAGGTAGAAAAAATTATCTTCCTATGTTAACAAGCTGTTTAATGTTCAGTTTTAGAGAAATGGAAACAAAATAAAAACGATAATTTGTTCCATTAATCACTATTTTTTAAGCAATTTAAATTCATGAAGAAATTTTGAAAGAAATAAAAGAATTATTGAATGCTTACGATATCAGACTAGGTTCGGAGGCCAATTTTTCAAAAATCGATTTCCAAAAGACTTTTCCTGTTTTTAAAGAGTCTTAATTATTAACCCTCTTGCGCTGCGTAGTGCTACGTGTACTTGCCCGTGGAAATCGTGAGCGAGAGGGTTAAATAAAAATAACATGTATCACTCCTTGATTTTGATAAAAAAAAATATTGTTTTTATAAAGTTTTAATACAAAATTTTTAAAGTTACGAAAAACTGCATAAATAAAATTCGTTCGACATAATGTAACTTTAATTTCATTTGTATACTTTTTTATCAATCTTAAGGTATCCAACTACCCTAAAATAGTGAATTTTGTCAAAAATTGAAAAAAAATTATGATTTTATTTTATAGGCCCTCTTATTAGCTTTATAAAAAAACAAACCAAGCTTATTATTTTCAGTTCACTAGAACAAAAACTACAAGTGTTTTAGTAAAAGCAGGGGCCTTTACTTTATGCAAGATGTCATACTTTAAAACGCGTTTTACTTGAAATGAATTTTTTTCTAAAATGATCAAACGAAAACAGCGATTGCTCAAAAAGTTTTGAAAATAATTTACTGAAATTTTTTGTGTATGTTTTTTGTATAATAGTAGAAGTGTTTTAATCTTCAAATGCATCAATCACTGTTTTATTACAAAATTTAAAGTCCCTTATGTTAATACAATCACTGTTTTCTTAAGCAATTTCATAGTGCTTCAGTTCTTTAAAGTTTCAAGTATCTTATTCTGAAAGTCACTTAAAAAATGAATAACATCGCATTACATCAGAATTGAAAAATTGAAAGTTTGTTCATAAACTTTTGGTACAGAATGGGCCCCGTTAATGTTATTTTTTGTGCATTTTTACCCATTTTAATAATAATAATTTCCTTTTCTTTTCTTTATTTTAGCATATTTTTCTTAAAATGTAGTAAACAACTCTAAAAACCAGAAAAAAAATCACCATACCTCCATTTTTTTTTAAAAAAACGTTATGGCAAGTAGTCGGATACCTTAAGTGATATAAATCGCAGTATGAAAATATTATAAGAAATAAATACTTAATAAGCATTTAAATTTGACGTCAATGATTTTTTGTCAAAATTACTTTGCTCTAAGCTAAAAATGGCTGTGTTTACTACCCACTTATTGCATAAGGGTTACAAATTTTATTGAAATGTATAGGATTGTTTTAGAGATATCCCATTTGACATGCACAAATTATCGTGGCAATTTCATTCTTCAAAGAACACATTTAAAAAAATATTTTTTTTTAATTAGATGAAGTAAATATTAGAAAAAGAACTTAAAATCCAGCAGTTTTATATGTTATTCCTTCTTCTCTCTAAATACTTATATTTCTTTTTTTTAAATGGTCCTAACATCTACAAAACATCTTTCCAACCTAGTCTAATACCTTAATGAGATTGATTCTATACTGTAGTACTCAGAAGCAAAACGAAGACTATTGGCAAGAACTGTATACTTTTGAACCATGGTTACATGCCAAGGACGACACCTTAGTTGGCGTCCTACTCTCTAAACCAGAAATGAGTTTTAAGTGAGTTTTAATGAGCTTGCGAATAAAGAATACATATATTAAACTTAATTTGCATATCACGCTTTCTGCCTTTTGGAGAAGATTGGTTGAAAGTGCCGGCCCAAAAGAGTTCCCCAGAGGTCAGTAGAAGGACGCGTATAGATCCATCACAAACTTGACAATTTTGTGATGCTTGTGATTTTGTAGCATATAAAAATAGTAATCAGTCATATTTTAAAAGGGTATAAAGTCGAAAATAAGTGTTAAAGAAAAAAGAAAACACACTTTTAATACAGAATAGCCACACCTAAGCAACACCTTAAAAACATTAGAAGTAGCCGGTACTCTGGAAAAGTCAGCCTACCTCTGCTCTAAATTTCTACACCATACCAACGTGAAAAATTTGAGCCTCAACAGATTAAACCAGCAGTAACCACTACACAAAGTAGTACTTTAGTAAAACAAAGACTCGAACCCAAGACTCGTCGGAAACAACATCCTCCACGAGCTTGCGACCATGACCTCTAGGCCACAAATAAGTTCTCACAAAACTAAAAGAAAGATTATTGCATAAGAAATTTTTAGAGATTAATTTAAGTTCGCTAGAAGAAGGGTAGGATTGACATAAAGGATTAAAGATGCACACAAAATGAAACACTAAAAATAAAAGTAACTCTTACATTAAATTTTAGATAACAGTGTTGCTTTGAATCGTTATAATGAAAGCGATAGACGTGGCCATAATAAGTTTAAGGCTTAATTTAACTTAAATAAGCTATTTTGTCAAATTTAGAGCAAAGAAAAAAAAAATTTTCAATAGGAAATGTTTGAGTTTCTTTTGTGTATATGTTACCGGCAAAGTATGAAATCCGGCAATGTATGAAATGATTCCTATTTCACACATTGCCTAGGCATTCTATAGAATGCCTAATGAGAAACCGGCAAATTATGAAATACATCTCAGATTCATTTCGAATATTGTCAATTGGCAAGATATAAAACTTTTAACGCATATCTCAGGCTCAGAATCTGTTAGTTGTACATTGCTGTTTGTTCGGAAATGTCAAAATACTCAATTTTACTTAAACTTATTCAACAAAAAATTGGTTTTTTCCTGTACTAACTGAAAATGGGGAAGCAAGCTATTGTGTTGGAGAATGAGACATGGTCTAAAGCAGGGGTCGGCAACCTATGTCACACACGAGCCACATGTGGCACGCGAAACAATTCTCAGTAGCACTTTGCACTACTCAACAAATTTGTAAATTTTTGAATTGTTTCAAAAATGCTCTACTGTGTGGTTCGGTGAATCATATTGGTAGATTGGTTTGACACGCAACAGCTAAAAGGTTGCCGACCCATAGTCCATAGACATGAAACAACTATTCAACGGCTAGTTGCCCAAAATTCGAGTTGATGCTCCAAAAAAGGGGGGGGGGGTTTTTAACTGAAATTACTTACTAGAAGTTAATAACTGATATAAAAAATGCTAAAATGACTACTAAGAAGGAAACTACCCAAGGACTATTGGTTGCTTAATAGCTATGATGTGATGTTTGCGGAAAATAAAAGTAAACTCATTTAACTTGTTAAAGAAGGCGTCAGTACAATAAAACAGTGGTCCCCCAACCCTTGGTTCGTGGATCAAAGGGTATCAGGTCACTCAAGGAGCATTAAATTATTTCCATTATATTTACTGGGGTGTACTTTTCTCGTGTTTGTGCGACTTTCCATGGAAATCACTTTATATTTTATGTAAAATCATTTTATAATTATTTTTTGGTGAAACTGAATTTTACTCTGAAGACATGCTTAAATACAATTAAATTATAAAATCAAAACAATTTAAAATATAAATAATCAACGTCCCACCCTCAGCAGGCCGCCGTAAAATTATCAAACGTTGACTGGTCCGGAAGAGAAAGCTTGGGAAGAAATGGTATACAGTATTACGTCACGGATTCTTTTTTTCCCCAATGGCGCTGCAGATTCATTTTTTTTTATCATTTTCAGACCTAGTACATTCTCCAGGGGCTGGTATCCCTTTTTAGTGCGGCATCATGTAAGCGATACCAATTGCCGCCGGTAATTTTGACACCCAGTTTGACGATGTGAACTTGTTCTAGGAATTTAATTTGCCAAGAGCAAAATTAATTTCATGATTCTGGGGATATGATAGAATTCTGAAAGAACTTTCAACCAAATACAAAATTGTTACACGTTATGATATTGAACTGTACATCCCCCTACGTGAAATTTGCCAGGAAAAAAAACACAGAACATTATTTTTTTAAAAAAAGGTATTGTAATACAAATCACTGATTTTTTTTCCGAATGCCAATATATTGGCACTTGTAATGAGTGAGAAATAGGACGGTTTCTATCAACTTGGAACTTCTGAAGGAATTTTAATACCAAGTATATGCGAAATCACAATTTAACAATAATTTTTTTAATGGCAGTCTCATTATTTTGTCAGAATAACATTTGTACTTTTAGGAATGTAAGTCATTGATATAATATCCTTATCATGACCTTTTTTCATACTTTGCCTAAATAGCTTTGGGCATTCTATACAATGCCTAGGCAAAATATGTAATCAATCTCATATTTCATACTTTGCCTAAAAACGTCCGGCGTTGTATAGAATGCCGGCATTTCATACTTTGTCGGTAACATATATAAAATGTAAGAAAATGTATGACTTTTTTTTCCCATAAAAATTTTTCATGAGATTTCGTTTTCCATATTTCCAAATCAATCTTATATATTATTCGTATATATAGTTTTTCCCACCCTATTCTTATTTTTGAATGAAATAATTTTTCTTTGGGTCTGTGTCACATCAACATAAAAGGTTCCATTTTAGATATCTATGACAACCACTGTCAACGTCATTATATGAATTCCTCTTTATCAAATATAACCTTTTCTCGATTTTTCAAAAATTAAATTTAAGTTCACTCCCATTAATAAAAGTCCAATTCTCTCTCTTACACCCTCTCCCTCTTCTCTATACTCTAATTCTTCTAAATTAAATTTGAGAGAAAAGCGCAAAAGTTTAGAAAATTCCTTATAAAATGTGGTGATATTAAATCCATTCAATAAAAATTCAATTTAAAGGCGCTTTTTACAAATATTATTTTATTGTGGACTGACTATTTTTTCCTCAGTTTGTGATTGGCGAATTTCAACAGTTTAAAATAAATCTCAACTACTTTCATTGGACCTTTTATATATATAACATCCTTTGCACTCATCATATTCGTTAGATAATAGATAAGAAATGACGAAAGCAGGCGAAAAAGCAAGAGAAAGAGCCGTGCGATCCGCAGTGTTTTCGTGTTGGAATGAATGAATGAATGGAATCTTCGAAAACATTCTTTTCATACCTATGCACCTAAGACTGAGGAATTTTCTTCGCTTTCAGAATTCAGAGAGCTTCGATAGAATGTTAGAAAAATGCGACTGGATTCTTTTCGAGGAGTGAGAGGGAGTAGAGGAAACAAAAATGGCGTAAAGTTTTGAAGGCATTCTTTTAAGTTTAAAAGTTTTTTCCTCTTTAGAATTTTTTCAGAAAAACTCTGAACTCGTGAAATATTTTATTTTTGTTTTCGGATTAGTTCTTCGGTAAATGTAATTTTTAGTTTCTTAGTGTTCAAGTAGTTTGCTACTTTCTTGTCGTTTTCCATACCGCATCTCTTTAGCCCTTTAATTTAAACCAAAAAAAGGAAAGAGCATTATTTTTCTTTGTCACTGAATATTGCTAAATGAAATATACGGTGCTGTTTGTAAAAAATGCAACACCATGAAGAAACCATCAGAATTAAATGAACTTTGCAGCAAATATCAATTATATGATGTTAAGTAAAATAGTAACGTTTCAGAGCAACCGCGCATGCGTGGCTTGCACAGTACCCTCTGAAATGATGCTGAAACTGTATAAATAGAGGACTGTAGCGGGACGTTGAAAATAGTTAATGATTATTTGTTAGTGGCGAATGTTTAGTGAGACTTAAGTATGCCTCCACAACAAAATAAGGAGAAATTCCAACAACTTACGGATTTCGAACGGGAGAGGATTATAGGCCTTCGAGAAGGAGAATTTTCCTATCACGCAATAGAAGCTGACGTACAGAGGAACAGTTCTACAGTGATGCGAGTTTGGAAGAAGTGGACTGAGGAGCACCGAACCACTCTAAAAACTGGCAATGGATGACGGAAGGTGACGTCAGCTCGCGAGGATCGACACCTGCTCCGCATGGTAGTGAATGACCGTAGAGCTTCCTCCAGGCAGTTGGCAGCAAGTTGGTCTACTGCTACAGGTGTACTATTGTCGGCTTCGTCAATTCGTCGACGTCTGCTGCACCGTGGATTAAGTGCAAGTGTTCTTTTTTACGGGATGCCCCTCAAAGCAAATCATCACCGGCTGCGTCTGCAATGGGCTCAAGAGGACAGAGCCTGGCAAGCTGATTGGCACCAAGTTGTCTTTTCAGAGGAATCACGTTTAAATTTGTGGGGCTATGATGGCCGCATTCGTGTTAGATGCTATGCAAGTGAAAAGTTGCTTTCCAGAGTGCGTTATTGAACGACATTGTGGCCTAACATCCGGCGTCATGGTTTGAGGTGTGATTTCGTATCATGGACGATCTAATTTGCTACGAATTGAAGATAATCTCAATAGAAACAGGTACGTGTATGAAATGATACAACCCGAAGTCGTTCCCTTCCTTCAAGGCATCCCTGGAGCTATCTTTCAGCAGGATAATGCACGCCCACGTGTTGCAAAGACGGTTCGCGACTTCTGTTCAGCCCAACACATACAATTTCTTCCTTGGCCTGCTTATTCACCGGATATGTCGCCTATTGAGAACGTGTGGGATTCGGTTGTTCGGCGTCTCGCTCGTGATCCGCGTCCTGCAGCTTCAAAAGATGAACTTTTGCTGCGCATACAAGCAATATGGAATTCTCTTCCACAAGCATACATTCAAAATTAGTTTGACTCCATGCCACGTTGTATAGCAACACTTACTGCAGCGCTTGGTGGCTACACCAAATACTGATTTCGAACACTTAATATTGTTTATTGCTTTGAAAATTTCGTCATATATTTGTGCTAATAAAAGTTAATTGTGCATTAAATTTCATTTAATTCTGAGGATTCCTTCATGGCGTTGCATTTTTTACAAACGGCATTATATGTTTTAAGGTCCAATCACGTTGAAATAACCAGATTTGATGAAAATATAGCTCTTTTTTTTCAATTTTATTGAATAGAGCGGAAGTGGGCTGGCTTTCTAACTCGTGAGTCACAATGTGGGATTGGAGGATACTAGAGGATCACACTTTTTTAAAAGATTTTTTCATTATAAAAAAGTAATAAATATATGTTACATATAATAATAGCATTTATTGTGCTAATTTCATATTATGTATAATTGCAAACACGTTTAATTTAATAAAACAAATGTACCTTCATATTTTTCAACAATTTTTTTTAAAAAAATCAGGAATGAGATTGTTTTTTTAAATTCTTATCACAGCCTGAAAACTTATGTCAGCCAACCTGCATCCACATTTACTCTTGCAAAAGTATTAACATCTACATTTATTCCTAGTATTTCATGCAAGAAAAACTTCGCTCACAAATATATGTCGACTAAGAAAACACCCCACCCCCGTTTTCTTTTTACAAGGGGTGATCAAATGAAAAGGTACGAAACGACACGGTGGGTACAAATATATATAGACTTTATTCAAAATATACACCATAGGCCTGAGCACAACGATCCCACTGATGAACAAGCCGCAGCATTCCTTGTTCCCAGAATTCCTGTGGCTGTGACGAGACCCAGTCCTTCACAGTGTCCTTGAGTACGTCGTCCGAGTTGAAGCGCTTTCCTTTCAGGTGTTTCTTCAGTGGACCAAACACATGGAAATCGCAGGGTGACATGTCCGGACTGTAGGATGGATGGTCCAACGTCTCCCATTGGAACTTGTCCAGTTCCATTTGTGTGACTCTGGAGACGTGTGGACACGCGTTATCATGGAGCAGAACCACACCCTCCGTGAGCAGCCCCGGTCTTTTGTTCTTGATGGACTTGCGTAGTACACATCGGAGTTGATGCTTTTTCTGTGCTCGCATCATTTGGACGCCGCTTTTTATAAGAGCCTTTGCTCTCTCCTGCGCATGCGGGCACCCGCGCATGATCCGATCCCAGTCAGAGTCTCCAATGGCATCCCCAGATGTCTCGCTACATTCTCCCTTGGCGGAATATGCAAATATTTAACTGTTTCATTTTTATGTCGTTTCGTACCTTTTCATTTGATCACCCCTTGTATGTATGTGTGTGTGCATTGCCATACAAAATTGTAAAGTATTTCTACTGTATTCTTTTTCTATTCTCAAGAATTTTGGGAGGTTTCCCTCATTCCAGACCAGTTTGTATATGTGTTTTGTTTAGTACACAACTAAAGTAACTTCTGGAAGGGTCGGTACGCAACTCTAAACCCTTATGGTGAGCTCGATTCTCCCAAGTAAGTAAGTATACATGTATATTATTTTTTTAAATCATATATAATTATAGTGTCTCTAAGATAATGGTAGTATGTTAACGATTGTTAATTTATTATTTCTATTCTTTTCATACTTTTGCTAGTGATACTTTTCAGCCATTCCTATGCTTTGAATTTGCATTTGGGTCCAGAATCTGGCAATAACTTGTTTATTGAACTCAGATTTATCACTGGCTCTGCATTTTTGAATGCAATTTTTAGGTAAGTTACCTTTTTCTCATAACGGATTTAGATTTTCTATCCATTATTTTCAATAGGTTTTTGCTCAGTATTATTAACAGAAAGGGGGAAGGTTGGCTGCCCACAAAACAAGTTCAACCCCACTTTTATATAAATTATTTTATATATAAGCTGTCCTAAGTCAGCAATGTTTATAATACTGTAGCCTCCATGCTTTTATATATTTTTATATTTAACTCTGTTGTTTTTAATATTTCATATTTCCATTTAAAATCTATTGTCTGGTTGTCTTGCAGCTTCAATTCTTTTCAGTTCGATCATGTTTTTTCATCTCTTTCTTGTGAGAAATTTTGACAATATATAACCCTTCTCCCCAAAAAGACTTCTTCATACATGGAAATTTTTCAGCAAATAACTATTTGTAAAAGTCAATGTCGTAGCATTAAACATTTCCTTCACACTGTGATCTGACTTTAAGTCAATAAGTTCAAGCTGTGGTGCCTCAGAGGCTGTATCAATATCAGCAGTAATGAGATAACAGAGCAAATTGCTCAATGAGCTCAATTTCCCAAAATGCTCAGATCTTCTGGTGACCTCGTCCTTCTAACTCTACAGATGATCTATTAGCAGAAACACTTTCAGGTACTTTGTTTTTCCAATAGCAAAAAATGGGACGAATCTCTCTATGTTCGCGCATGGGATAGAAATCTCGGTTCAAAGCAGATTTCCTGACTGTTTTGGCGATTGCTGGTTACCTACCCCCTGGAATACAGCAATCTTTTGAACAAAATAATATACGTTTTTGATGTGTAACATCTTTCCTCTCGATTGCTGGAGATTTGTGGGAGTGATTTCGTGAAAAGGGACGGAAATGCGTAACAGGAAGTTGGGGAAGCGCGCGCTATTTAGTGAAGTTCTATTTTTTCTCCTTCGTTCGGGAGGGGCTCCGCCCCCACCCCCACCCCTGCGGTCTAGACCGTATGATCTTTGTTTTTGTTTTCTCACTTTAGGATCAGATAAGAAGCTAAGTCCTTTAGGCAGAGACGTGATAAGATAATGACGAACGTGTTTCGATACCTGGCTTCGATTGCTGCGTACAATTTAAACGACCGGGCCACAGAGAAGCTGCTGTTGCGATCTATCGTAAAAAGAACAACTCACATGTTATGGCTCGACATATGCATATTACTTATCGTCAAACAAGTGGACTGGGTATTGCTAGTCAAGATATTGGGGACATATGTGAGGCAAAATGCTTATTTGAAAATGGACAAACAGTGATTTCGGTGGTCGTATACGTTTCTCCGAATCAAACGGTTCAAAAAATTAAAGATTTCCTGCATTTTTTACTTTTACCATTTACCGAAGGTGGTTCTGCTCTTTTTTAAAAAAACTATCACTCGCTTCTCATGATTTTGAGTCGTGATTTTAAAGTTAACTTCAGTTTGCTAGAAGCCGAGCCACTCATAGCTTTTTTGAATGATGAACTCAAGCTCGAAATGAACACAAATCGAAATGCTTCGACAACTAACAGTGGTACTGTTATTGAAGCTATTTTTCAACGGTTTTTAAATACTTTGAAAACTCAAGTATATGTGTCATATTTTAGTCATCATAAATTATCATTACCACTCTTCCCCAAATTGAACAAGAATAATTATTTTTGATAAAAAATTCCATGACTCCTTGTGCTAATTAAATAAAATTTTCATTTAAGATATAATTATTCGATAGAAAATTATTTCCAATCATACTCGATTCATTTTTTTCAGGATTTAAGTTGCTATTGCGAATTTAACAGGATAACATGTCAGATGTTACACATCGTATGCGACTACTGTAAGGCTCGTTTCTTTTTTGTAGTTCCTTACAAAACATATATTTTTTCGTATCTGTGTTTCGTAGAATCCTAGTTACTATGAATTACATTGAAATTTAAAAAAAAAAACTTAATTGGGTCTTTAATCTACCAGAAGTGGTCATTTAAATTATTCAAAACCTATCATGATGAGTCTAGTAACTTGTGACGGATCTATACGGGTTTCTACTGTGATTACTTCTTTTTTCTTTAAATCAAAATATTTATTTCAACCAACCTTCATCGAGAAACCAAACGTGATTTATGTAAATGAGGAGTATTATATAAATTCGGTTTTCGCCAGTTGAATGAGAGTGAAGTAAGAGGTCAAGTTAAGTGAAGAAAAGTGAAGAAAGTGTAAGCGAGGTTGATACGTTTGATGTGTGCAAGGAGAAGTGGTTAGTGAAAATTGAAAAGCAGTGAAATTAAATATTACGGAGCGTGGAGCCATCGTCATTGATCCAGCTAAAGTTATTACCTGAAGCTCTCCGTGATGGAACCGAAGCATTAAGGAATAAGGTATTGTAAAACTGATTAAGTAAAAGCTGATTATTAGTGTGCGGCGTAGTTATAGATGGGCGTATTTAAGCTATCTTAGATTCAGTTGAAGTTCTGTAATATTATCCCCGCATTTGTATATCTCACCTCTGCACTCTACCATTGTTATATACCTTAATCAGAATTGTGTTGTGTTTGTTCATAATCAATAATAAGAATTAATAAAACAAATTAGATTGGCATAATGTCTGTGGATTATTTAGTTCCTCCTACACATCTAGCCGGGTTGACAGATGGACAGGAAGGTTTGAATGTAAGGGGTAACTACAGGTCACCACAAACTCAAAATAATATAAATGTATTTCTGTGAAAATTTTAAGCGTTATATTTACATTATTTTCTATATAGGGAATGCACTAAATAATTTATACTGTATAATAACTTTTTGAGTTATGGACCGTTATTTAAATAATAAATAACCTCATAAATATATCACATTTCTTATATTTATTCTAGAGATCGTCTTTAAAAAGTTTTTATTTCAATAAAACATTAAAACTTTAGTATATTCCCTAGTATATTCCTGTTTTTATTTTAGTTACACTTTTATGGATATAAATGTATTACTTTTTCTCTAGCATCTTCAAAGAGTTTTTAAGAAATTGGTAAAATTTCATTTAGAATTCTGATTTTTGTAAGATATGGATAATTTAAATATTGCTGTTTAAGTATTCATACCTAAGAAAGTGTTTATAATGTTTTAGAATGCTATTTTTTTTTTAAAGTACTTTGAAAGTGTTCGTATATCTTCACAGTTAAAAAGTATAATTTTTTTTAAAAGAAAGAAAAATAAAGGGAAAAATTAAAAGTTAGAAAGCTGATATTTAGACTGAAGTATTCTCAAATATAATGCTGAGTCAAAATATCTACAAACTTCTAAAAATATTGATTTTTAGAACATACATTTAATAATGTATTATTTTTACTATTTACAAAATTATACAGTTTTATTTCTTCACTGAAAAAAAGTATTTTCCAGAAAATCAAAAAATATGAATTTAAAAAAGCAAATATGTATGATTTTAGATATTTGTCTTTGTAATTTCAATACCTGAATTGATTGCTGCAATTCAGGTATCTACTATATCATACAATTTCTTTATGAAACTCATTGATTGGGAAGGTTTGAACTATCCTGCAAAGGTTATTAGAAATAAACATTATGTTTAATTACAGTAATTCATTAAGACGGGTATCTGATTTAGTATCTCCCAATCTCCTTACTTCCCACTACACTATCCTAGAATTTTCGATTCATTTTAGTTTGAACTCGTAGCAGCCCTTTATGGTTTCTTTTATGAGCCCTTAAGACCCAAGACCATGAGATACTTTCATCTTCCGTTTTCGGAAGCTCGGTGTAAGACCTTTCAAAAGGTAAGTTAAATCTCGCTGATATAGGAAAAAATATTCAAATTGAATGGAAGGGTTGGTCTTGCCTGCGCTATTTACGAGGAAGGAGTTGAAAAAGTTACTTTCCAATATTTATTAAGAGATGATTGGTCTGTTTTTCAAGCCGAGCTACTCTGCATTAATCTTGCCGTAAAAGTGATTCAGGACTCTCTCCGACAGGGCGGAATTTTCAATATTCTTATCCTCACCCCGCGTAGCATTCCTTACTCCATTCTTTGTGCAATGTAAATTCTACAGAAAAAATTGTTGTGGAGATTCTGTCTCTCTATTCTGTACAACCTTAAAGACTGTGTCATCAAATTTTCTTAGGTTCGGGGCCATAGTGGAAATCTCGGCAATGATAGAGTAAACCAGTTGGCCAAAGAGGCAACTTGCCAAGATAAGAACCTTTCCATGTCCGTGTCATTGTCCCACTGGAAGCATTTAGCTGTGGAAAGAATTATTTCCACCTGGAACATCGAATTCTTGGTCACTCCGAAAGCTTTGTGGACTAAAAGTTTTTCCCGACCATTTATCAACGGCTACAATGTAAACAAGTTTGTAACTGATTTTAAGTTATAACCAGATTCTAACAGGACATGGAAATTTTACGAGCTATTTGTCTAGGTTTAATTTAATTGGTAATGATATTTGTTCCTGTGGTCTGGATGCTGGAACATGTCTTGTTGTATTGTAACCTATATTTTTGTAAAAGAGAACATTTTAAAAAGGAGTTGAAATACTTAGGTATTTCCTGGCCACCTGTTTTGTCTTTGCTGGTCCATTGTACTGAAAGCCTTTGTCTTAAGAAAATTTATGAGTATATATTTTGACAAAGTGTATATGTGTATAGGTTTTTTACTGTATAGATTTTTAAAATTTTATAGATACTTTTCCTTTCTTTGTATTTGTCTCTTAAATGTACTTTTAGTTTTGTTTTAAATTTTATAATGATACCACTTACGTCTGTAAGTTTCATGTTATGCGATGTGGAGCATGAGGAGTTTTGCAAATAAATTTATTTTAAAAAAAATCATGTGGATATTGTGAAATATTGATTCTCTCTCTCTGTATGGAGAATGTAATTCGCAATGTTTAAATTGGAAGATCGGCTATATTGCGCACATTTCCTTGCTGAAGAGCATCTTACAAAGGAACATTATCCATTATCTTTCGTAGATGTTACCTGAAACAGAGGGCAAATCACCAGGTGCTCAGTATTCATTGGGGAATTCTTCCAGCACAAAACACAGTTTGGAGAGGGAAGGGCCTTTAGTCTATATAGGTGACCTGCTATATGCAGTCGTTCTCGATTTCCAGCCTGAAGGCAGCAACCGCATGCCAGCTCGGATGATCTGTGATCTCTCATTCAGCGTCTCTCTCCACGACATAGCACAAATTTGTTCCTTTAAATAAGTTTCATATATCTTTTTCATTCTGTTTTTAATAATTTTCCTTATAGTATTCCTCTCTGAAAGCACTGCAAGACACCGGCGCCTTTTTTAACTAGAATATCGGCTTTTCCATTTCCGTATATATCGCAACTGGAGGGAGCCTATCGTAAAACAATATTCTTTTTATAAGATATCTGAACACATTGAAAAGAGCGCGAATTCGGTCAAAACCCATATTTTTTGTTTATTTTATCGAATAGAACTATCTTTTGCCTTTACAAAACATGCTTTGTTTCGTTTCTATGCTACCTAGAGTTCAAGTTGCAATCAGTTTAACGAAATTAGAAAAACCAGAGAAATGGGCATTTAAATTATTCAAAATCTATCATGGCGAGTCAGGTAACGCAAAATATTATGAATATACTTTTATAAAACTTTTTTAACCTGATATTTATATTTTTCTAGAGAATGTACTAAAATATTTCTCATTGTATGAATATTTGTGTGCGTGTGCGTGTGTGTGTGTGTTATGACATGGTATTTAAATAACACATTTTTTTATAATCACTCGATCAGCTCTAAAATTTTTAAATTTTAATAAAACAATAAAGTTTTAGTACATTCTCTTGATAAATACATCTAATTTGCTTAACTGATACTTTTAGTGGTATAAGTGAATTACTTTTTTTCTCTAATTACTTTGAAATTTTCCAAAAGTATTGTTTAATTTTTACTTATAATTATAATTTTTGTAAGATTTAGATATTTTTTTTAAAAAGTTATTGGCTAAATATTATTATTCATTGGTAAAAACCTAAAAAGCTATTACCTAAAAAAGCATTTATAATGCTTTAGTATGCAATTTTTTAAAAGTACTCCGAATGTGTTCGGATACGGGTAAAAAAAAAATCCAAGATGCTCTATGCAGCTTTTAATTCTGAAAGAATCTGAAAAATCCAGAGATGTCACAGCTTGTACTGCAGGAAGGGAATCAGAAAGTATAACGACATTCTCAAAAGCCTCCTTTCTAGACGATAACTGTTGAATAGTCGTTCTAATAGTTTCTACTCCAAATTAAAAAAAGCTGTATTTGTACATAAGTTTAGATAAAATGAAAATGGATAAATAATTCTCAATTCTACGCTACATTTTTATAGTTGACTGTTTTCTTGTATTTTACATGTTTGTTTGTAATAAGTATACTAACGCTTGGGGTTGCAATTCGTGTACTAATGAAAACTCAACCATTAGCTATACCTAAACACTATTTTACTACAGTACCTGTCTGTATTGAAAAGTTAAGAAGCTGAAAGGACACATTATATACCGGGTATTCCTTACATAAGGCATAATAATATGTGCACTTTGTAAGGAGTTCTTTAACTTCATTAAAAATTCGTGCACAGAAAGAAAAATTATTTTAATTTCAGAACATTCGGATAATTTATTTTATAGAATTCCATCGTTGCAAAGTATGAAAGTGAATTGCGTGTTGGCTCTTTTCTACCCCTCTGGAGTCAAGTTGTCCCTCGGCGTGGCATAATAGACTGAAGAAATTCACAAAGTCTGCTGAATTCGCGCCAGATTCTTTATCCAGCTATAGAGTTAAAGCGACAACATGAGGTGCAGGTCCTTTCCCATAAAATGTACTTTATGGTAATTATTAACTTCGCACTATACAGCAGCAAGAGCTCTATTAGGGATGCACCACGTAATTTAAATCCAAGGTTAAGTGTCGAGGGCGACACCTGAACTGGCACCCCCCCCCCCTCTTAATTACCACACCTTGCCAATGGGATGACTTTGAGCCGTGAAACATTTAAAGCAAATTCACCCCTTCTCCATGGCGGATCTTTAGTTTGGGTGTGAATTCATGACACTCCAGTGAGGAGTTGTTTTTGTTCCTTATGCCACCTCATCTCGAATGTGACAGATCAAGGCCCACGAAATTCATCATGGCAACGGGCTAGATGTACACCTATCGCTAGCCGTAGCCTTGAGCACCATATAGATGACAGTGCAATTTAGCTCGGTTCCACCCCAATTTTGAGGAAATACACCCTGGGGGCTAAGGAGCCTCCCACCTTTCTTCCCCTTCCACCAACTTAACGAGAGAACTTGCAGTTGACGGCTATTAAGAGTACCTCCATGCCGCAAAGGCACTATATATTTACAAACGTCCATGCCTCTTCTCCGGAATTCGAACCCAGACCCTACGGCACGGCAGTCAGCGTTACTAAACACTACACCGGATAGACGACCGGTCAAGAGTTCATCCATCCACAGCCATTAAGTGACCATAACCACAGCAATAGCTGAAAAACGTGTTATAACTCATTCTAAAATAAGTTTATGTAAAATGTAATAGTCCAATTTCAAGGAATTGCTTAACATTAATTTTTTTAAATCGGAATTATTTTCTTACGTACTCATTTTGAAAAGAAAAAAAAACTGAAGGGATTTCTAACAGTATATGCACAGAATTTATTTACTTTAATATTAATGTGCTACTAAGGAATAATATGAATAGCACACACACAGTGACGCATATATATTGAAAATCTTAAAATGTTATCAGCTCCAACGTATTTTTTATCCAGATTTGAAATATCTGAAAATATGCATTCAGAAAGAGATTGTTATTTAAATGTAACCTTTATACTCAGCTTTAGATTTCTAACAAAGAGCATGCAATAAGAAAAATTGAATAATGGATAAACCTCCCACGTCGCACACAAAATCAATATATTTCACATCTTCAGTGTTAATGCGATTCTACGAAACAGTTTCTAGATATGTTCCAATATTTCTTTTGAAACATTTCTCCTGCAAAAAAAAATTGTTTACATGACAAGCAGAATACGAACTTTACTATGAATTAATCTGAATTATTCGGCGTCAAAAGTTACAAAACCCAGAGGTTACGTTTATCGAATACAAAAGTATGAATTGTTCGGATATACTCTTCCCCCTTTATTACCCTCAGCTCAGAAATAATAAATGTATTTTTCAAATCCATTCTTTTTTTTTTTTTCAAAATGAAAATTTATGAAAAAAAATCACTTTGCAATTGATTGCTTTTATGCCAAAGATGTTGGTTTGGAGAAATAACAAACGTCAATATTTTAAATTTAAATGCTGCGTCGTATTTCATTCGTTGTTTTTTTCTTAAGGTATCCGACTACGGTCGTATGGTCGCGGTAGCCTAGTGGTCAGGGCATCGGATCGTGGCTGGCGTGTCATGAGCTCGAGCCCAGTACCACTAAAGACCCGCCGTATAGGGGAACGATGCATGTTAAATCTGTCGGGAGCTCAAACGTCCTCCCGTTGGTATGGTGTGGTAGTTAGAAGAGGGGGATGCCAGCTCAGGTGTCGTTCTCGTCACTTGACCATGGTTCAAAATTACGAGGTCCGTCGCCCAAATCCCTCGTGTAGCTTAACAGTGCAACGTTAATATTCACTCATTAATCACCCGAATACGTTCGCAACGTGGTTTTGAGAAAGCGTATATTTTGTTTGATATTGAGTATCTTCTAAATCAGAATATACATATAAAATTGTTTTAAGAATATTCTTACAAGAAAAAATTATTTAAATGCAATTTTTTTGACAAAAAAAAATGAAGAGAAAATGTCATATTTTCGGAATATTTCTCCTTTTACAAAAAATTATTTTAGAAATACAGAGGCAAAATATTATTATAAGACTTTTATATCGAGCCTGATCTAGGATTTTGAAATATATTATTCGGAAGCGGATTTATTCCTGTTTTAAAACATCGGAATGGAGAAATTTTATCAAAAAAAAATCCATCGGTTATTACTTTCATTGAACGTAACTAAAAATAATGGGAATTTTTCAAAAAATTCCAGTTCAGGCTCTGTAGAGAAGTCTGTAGAGAGAGCTATATGTAAGGAAAATAATATTATAGAAATATTTTTCATAAATAAAAGGAGAATGTTTTAAAAATGTCATTCTTTCTTCATTTAAAAAAAAATTCATTTAAGTAATTTTTTTATTGTAGCAATATTTTTAAGACAATTTTATATGTTTATTCTGATTCAGGTATACATATTTATATTAATTGTAACTATTTAATAAAAAGTAACTAAAATAAAAAAAATTCTTTATTGACCTAAGTAGGAATTGACTTACAAAAAAAAAATTATTTTATATATTACTCGTTTCAGCTTGATTGTTATTCGAACTTATCGTAGATTTTCTTGAATCATGTGATCTGAAGACCAAGTTAAATTATTTATCTTTGCTTAAGGTAAGGCTCCAAACCGGGATTTTGCAAAAGCGTGCAAACGAATATTTTTGAAAATATTTAGAGTCACATTAGAAGACACGTATAAAATTTTTTAAGAATATTATTACAATCAAAAACAGTTTAAATCCAATTTTGGCAAAGAATGAACTTATAATTACCTTTTTCAAAACATTCTCCTTTTTATGAAAAATGCTTCTATAACGTTTATATTTTGCTTATATATGTTCAACACTTCTCCAGAAAGGGCAAACTAGGATTTTTGAAAAATTCACATTAATTTGAGAGTTACTATCAATTGAAATAATTATCGGCGTTTTGATGTCAAAATTTCTCTATTCAGATGTATTAAAATACGGATAAATCCACTTCTAAGTTACATACTTCAAAATTCCTGGTTCAGGCTCTGTACAGAGGCCTGCCTATATATACAGAGTTCTGACCTCTGTACATATAGGCAAAATATTATTATTATAGAAGCAATTTCATAAAAGGAGAATGTTTTGAAAATATGATTTTCTATGTTCCTTTTTTGCCAAAGTATTGCATTTAATTAATTTTTTATTGTAACAATATTCTTTAAAAAAATTTCATACATTTATTCTAATCTAAGTGACATTAAAAAAAGTGTTCGTTTGTACGCTTTTGCATACAAACCTAAGCCATACGACTTTACCTTAAACATGTTTCATGCCTGTCTCTAAGAAATTATATACATGCTTCTATCCAATTCTATTTCTTTTTTCCAATGAAAAGTTGTGGTAATTACTCGAAACCTCTCACACACCCGATCGAAGGAAGATCTGCCATTTCTAGATCAAAATTTTATTGCCTTTTTCACTTAATAGACTTAATTTAAATGCATTCTCAGTTAAGTTGGTAACTAAAATTATCAAACTTATTAATCTAATTCTAATAGAAATGATCACTTATTTATTATCCGGAGCAATATTGCTTCAATATTTGTTAAATTGTCCCTTCTTGAATTAACAATAGTAAATACGACCGCCGCTAATACGCGACTAAAGCTACGATTTCTTTCTATTCTCAATTTTCAACCATCATCCCGCCTACTGCACGACTAGCACATATAAATAGCTCTCATTTACATAGAACAAAGTCATTTCTACGGAAAACAGTTTTCAACTAAATTTAACAGTTAAAAAGTATTTTTCCCCAAAAGGATTAGTAGAAAGTCCCAATAGAACCCGTTAAAAATTGATTTAGTTCATTTCAATTCAAAAATTAACATTAGTATTGTTTAAAGTAAAATTGTGGCAAAAAAAGCTTAACACTACGCAAACTCATAAAAATAAACCGCCTCTTAATGCAGAATTAAAATGTAAAGTGTGAAAAATAAAAACTATATTTGGAGGATGCTTTCAATAATAAAGGTATATTTTAGTGTATAACGTGTATTAAACACTCAGATGTACTTTCATTTATCAACCGAAGAGTAAATACAAAATAAATCCTTTTTCCAGTTGGACATTAAGTGTATGTTTTCCCTGAAACATACCCTACTGACCGATGAAGGATGATCGGGTAGATCTGGGAGGAGGTATGGGAGCGTCGCCAGCAAAAGCAGAGGGAGGGGTGAAGCGGGAGTAAACGCCTAATGTCCTTTTCCTGTTTCCGGGAGAAAAACGGATTCCGGTATTGCAAAAACGCAATCTGGGGAGTGCTTTCAAATAGATCCAAAAACTCTTTTGTCTGTCGCAAAAACAAAAATGCGGTTTGTCAAACCCACCCGCCTAGAAATGAGTCTATTTGTTACCGCCCTCCACCCTCCTGGATCGAACGCTCGCGTTTTGTCCACCTCGAGATCTGCTCGAAACCCGTCTCCACCCCCATCTACTGCCACGGTTACAGACAGAATGAAGTTTCATTGAAATTTATAGCTTGTTCACCGGTGCCGCAAACAAATGCAAAAAGCTCTTCAGAATAGAAGGGAGAAAAGGGAGGAGAAAATCTGCCTTGTAAACGAAGAGGGTGGAAGAAAACGCTTAGAAAAAAGTGGGGTGTGAAAATGGAAACAAAAATCTCGGAAGTTTGTTCTGTTTTTTAGTTTTTTTGGTCGAGACTTTCCTCCGCTTTAGAGGGTTGAAATTCTTTTTCTACCTTTTTTTTTTTAAATCAGCTTTTCTGCGACACTTTTCTTTTACAACATCCA
Organism: Trichonephila clavata; assembly: GCA_019973975.1. Lineage (NCBI taxonomy): Eukaryota > Metazoa > Arthropoda > Arachnida > Araneae > Nephilidae > Trichonephila > Trichonephila clavata. Next base: position 219,266 of record BMAO01017706.1, read on the forward strand.
ATATGACAGGAAAAGTTTTTCCCTCCTCCTCTTCGAAGCTTTTTCTTTGAGAATCTTGTTTGTAAGAAATTGAATAATGTGTTTCCTGTGCATAATAATAATGGCCCTTCTTTTTCTGTGTTCAGCGAACAACACATTTGGATATTTTCTTAGTTTCAGAACAGTCAGGGATAGGAAGAATATTTGAGAACCCAAAATAGGCTGTCAGTGAAAATTTTGAGAGAAGTGAAATTGATATATTGAATTTAATGGCGGGGAACAAATTTTATGCATCTTGATAAGAAATTTATGGGAAATTTTGAAAAGTTTTCAGTTTTCTTGATACCTTGCAATGGAGATAAAAACATTTTTATAAATATCTACTTAGGCCATAGAAGTTTTTATAAATAGGTCCATTTGGGATTTTTAAGACATTTTTCTGGATATAGATGGATAAACTTTAGCTACAAAATTGGATTTTAGCATAAAAGGGTCTCCGGAACCAAAGAGATGAGATTTTTTTTCAATATCAAGCATAAATATATCATCTTCATTCAAATGTTCATAGTATTAAGTAGGAAAAATGCCAATTCCTTTAGTACATTTGAATATTATAGTAAAGTGGCGGATCTACTGCAGTGGTCTTCAAATTGTGTTCCACGGAGTCTGAGGTTCCACGAAGCATATTCCAGGGTTGCATGAGTCCAAATAAAAATTCGAAATGAAAACTGTAAATGTACATACAAAATGAATTCACGTTATTTTTTTTGAATCTTTGCTTTAGGTATTTATGATCAAACTTTTTGTCCATAGACTCCTTGCCATGTTTTTTGATTTTGGGTAGACCCTGCTTAACTTATAAGGAATTTTTGCAAATTTAGCAAATTAAATGTGTTTTTGTCAGCTGGTATTGAGCTACTTACTTTAAAAGATTTGAATTTATCAGTGTAGTATAGTGTTTACAATTTAAGAAACACAGGTTAATTAAATTCAAATTTAATTAATATATAAAATAACTGATCAACAAATGTTTATATTGAAAGGGATGAATCTGGTGCTTCAAAAACAAATTTTCAACATTTGGCATCAATCTTGCCAGGTTCAACTCTAAATCTCTTCGGTTAGTAATGCTAGTCTTTTTTTTTTAAGATTGGTAACCACACTGAAAAACGTGAACACTTTCTCACAATACTCCACAATTCGGTATAAACAACAGGCACACATCTTTTTAAAGCAAAAATTGCTTACATCCGTATCTAAACCTTACCGTACGATCTCCGATAATGCCTATTCCAATCAGTTCCTTTTGTAATGACATTCTTTACTAGAGAGAGATGAATAATTAATAATCAAAACTGCAAGAAATAGAAATTGCAAGATAACCAGACAATAGATTTTAGAAAGGATGTATGAAAAATTGAAAATAATAGTGTGTTAAACATAAATATATAGATGTTACAGTATTATAAACATTGCTGACTTAGGATATCTCTTATGAAAAAAAAATTATATAAAAGTGGGGTTCAACATGTTTTGTGGCCACCCGACCTTCCGTCTTTCTGTTAATAATACTGCGCAAAAACCTATTAAAAATAATGGATAGAATATCTAAATCCATTAAAATAAAAAGGCAACTTACCTAAAAATTGCATTAAAAAATGCAGAGCCCGCCCTAAATCTGAGTACAATAAGCAAGTTGCTTATGCATTTTGCTTAAGCAACTTGCTTTGAATAAGCTTTGAAGCATTAAGCTTTGAATAAGCATTTGGATCCAGATTCTGGACCCAAATTCAAAGCATGGGAATGGCTGAATATTAGCACACTTAGCAAAAGTTGAAAAGAATAGAAATAAAAAATTAAAAAGGAAATACATACTACCATTATTTTAGGAAAACTACAATTACATATTAATTTTTTTTAAAAAACTAAGAGAATAAGTAATTTTATTTAATATTAGAATTTGGAGGTAACTATATCTTTGTTTGCAGTTGTTTTGTAATCCGCAATTGGAAATTAAAAAAAATATCAAGGAAAAATGCTAAATTTATAATAACCTATTAATATTCTATAGAATTGCAATTCTTACTATTTAGATTTGAATTTCTTTATTCAAATAACTATTAATAAAATTAATTGGGTATTTTTGAATTAAACAACATTTAGTGAAATGCTTACAGTTTTTTCTTTCTGATTTTTTTAAACTAGAAATTTATGGCGTTGTATGTAATTAGTAACAATATTTCTGAATATAGAAACATGTTCATTATTCTCCTAATGAGGTACTTTTATAATATTGAATTTAAATTCTTCTCTTTTTTGTCATAAATATTAGTAACTATAACACATTACCTTTTAATTTAACTCCTACATCAAGAAGATTTGCTTCGTAGTTGTTACTATTTGTTGTATTAAAATAAATAATGTGGATAAAAATTAATTTTAGGTTTAAAATTGTCTTGCTTGCCAAAAATGATATATCATCTATATAATATTCAGAATTATCAATGAAACTTTTTAGAATAATGTAAATATAAATTGGCAAGACAGTTGTGCTAGCTGGGCCCGCTTGTGGCAAACCTTTAATCTTTTGATGATATAGAGAGTTACCATTATAATATATATATATATATATTTCTTTTAGTACAAATCTCTAAGTAGATAACCAAATCTGTCATAATTAACATTTCTAAATAAATTATCTTTATGTAACTTTACAAGTATTTTAATCATATCATCAATATTAATAGAGTTAAAGAGATCTTCAAAATCTAAACTATAGGCCAGTGTTTCTCAAACTATGGGGAGCGCCACCTTTGGGGGGTGTGATAACCCTACAAGGGGGCGCGAGTACATCAAAAAATAGAAAACAAAAGAATATTTTTAAAAAAATTATTAATTTACTGAAAGGAAGCAAAACAAAATACATTCAGACATAATAAAAAATAAAACACACCTTTACACTGATATAATACATTTATAAATGTATCAGTACTGCGTAATGTATTTCATAATTAAACAGTACTAAGCTAAGAACAAGTTTAATAATTACCAGTGAACCTAAGGGCATGTCATAAAATTATATACAAAATTTAATACTTGTCTTGATAATTTGTACAGTTTATAATTAAAGTCGTGTTGTAGCTTTACTTCAAAGTATATTATTATTGAATTCGAATACAATGTTATTGTATGGAGGGGGGCGCGATGAAATATGAAATTTTTGATTGAAAATTGGGTCGCATGTATAGAAAGCTTGAGAAGCACTGCTATAGGCTGATATATATAGACAAAGAATTCTCAAACATAATTTCAAAATATGAACAAAGGGTATTTAAATGTTGAACGTTGGTTAAAACGTCATTTTCATGTAGATTGTGGCCAATTGAGAAACTGGGAAAATTCGCGACGACCAATATTATACTCCTTTAACTTAATTCTAGTAAGAAATTCTGAAATAATGGTCCTAGTTTTAATAAAAATTATGCTGTCACCTTGTAACTGCAAATTAACCTCATTAAATTTACTAAATAAATATGTTAAATAGATAAAATCTAGTTTCCTTTTGATTAAATTTTCTTTTAAGATTAAAACCACGATTCAGTTTAATGAGAGCCTCTACTATATATAAACCTTTTACCCTTCATGGAACCCCAAATTATTTTTTCGTTGATGTGAACCCCTTTCAGGTCGTCATAGCCCCCTGAGGGTCGATATAGTCCACTTTGGAAATCCCTGATCTAAAGTCTTGTTTCCCAACGTGGATCCGAATGGGGCAAACTTAAAAATAAATTTAAAACGAGACAGTCGCTCTTTTTAGAAATTTCCTGCTATTTTATTATTTTTATAATAATGATATTACATATTTCTATTCTATTGCTGTTATATTCACCCACGTGGGTTTTGGGCTTTTGCCTTGGCTTATATCCGGTGCTATTATGTCGAAAATTTCCGCTGCAGGAGAAGGTTGACATCACAAAACATTGTTTAACCCTGTTTCACTGTCCTAAACCAGTGACAGCTCGGGAAATCATAATAGTTTTTTCCACTCTAGCTAAATTTCTCTTTTTTGGTTTGTCATGGTTCCATGTTCTTGGATCTTTCGGTCTGATCTTAAGATGTTTTAGGAATTATTAGTATATTTTTAATTTATTTACTGCTATATATATATATATTTATATATATATATATTATAAAATAGTATATTAATACGTTTTTAGTTTATTTGTACTACCTGAAGTTTGAATATTCTGTTGTTTATGATCCTGGGTTTCGCAAAATAGTTTTATACTCGTTTGTGAAATGTTTCGCAAAACTGAGTGGAATGGAATGGATTGAGTTACATTTAGACGACGGCGTTAAAAATTATACAGAACAAAGCACCTTCCCCCATTTCTTTTAAACTGCTTGCAAGAAAGCATTTTAAAAAATATATTTAACACTTGTAAAATAATTTCTCAGAGGAGAAAATTAAGCACGAATGGATAAATCGGTAGAATTTTAAAATGAAAGAAAAGGTACAACTTACCGACGCATCAATAGAATTGACATTAATTTAAGTCGGAACAGCTTCTAAATTTTATCTTTCAAATTTACAGAGGTTTCTCACACAATTAAAACCATTTCAATAGTGTTCTTTCTAGTGTATTTAAGTTAAAAATATTTCTCGACAAATGTGGAAAATATAGAATGCAGAATATGAAAGGTGAATGCAGATAACTTCAATAGACCTAGACTTCGATAGCCTGTGTAAAAAAATGCAAACATATCCCAGTTATTAAATACAGGGTGTCCGGGTTTAAAGTATCCAAAAGTAATGCCTTATTATTACGGAACTACCCATCAGAATGAACAAACTGTTCATCCGTGAATTAGAAAACTCTCCAATATTTTTTGGGTCTAGTCCGATCGGCCGCACGTGAGCACATTATTCGGCAATCGCAGACGATAAACTTGTTACACTGACTTCATTAGTAAAGATGTGAACACCACAGAAAAAGGTGTAGTGTGTACTTTGGTTAACGGAATTTAAAACAGTCATGCGTTTACAGTGACGTGTTCGAACAGGATGGAATGTCGACCCTCCGACATCAAAATCTTTCCCCCAATGAGACAGAACATTAAAGGAGACGGGAACTTTGGTATCCCAAACTGGCAAGTATCCTTAAGTTTTCGTGAGTCATTTTGTATGATTCCTTATAAGTCTATTAGGCAAGCCAGTAACGACATTCCATTCTGTTCGAACACGTCGCTGTACACGCTTGACTGATTTAAATTCCCTTAACCGAAGTACGTACTGAACCTTTTACTGTGGCGTCCACATCTTTACTAATGAAGTCAGTGTAACAAGTTTATCGTCTGCGATTGCCGAATGATGCGCGCAAGTACGGCCGATCGGACCAGGCCCAAAAAATCTCAGAGAGTTTTCCAATCCATGGATGAACAGTTTATTATATTCTGATGGGTATTTCCGTAATAATAGGGTATTACTTTTGGATACTTTAAGCCCGAACACCCTATATAACAGAGACATATCGATACATAACACCTGGAGCAGGAATAACTGAGTAAATTACATTTGTTATGTTAAAAAATTTCAAT
>BMAO01017707.1:0-21187 GCA_019973975.1 Trichonephila clavata
AAAAATACCAAATTACCTAATTTTGAGGCCAATTTACACCTCCATGCAAGAACACTTCCATCTCCATGGATCATTGATCCAATTTGATTCTTGTGATTAAGTTTCAGAAAATTCAAAATTGACAGCAAATAGATTGGGATGACGGAAAATTAAACATTTTTGGTTCTAACGGGCATATAATAGTTTGTAAATGAAAAAATGAGGAATTTATTCCCCTGAATTTATGTGGAACAAGAACGCCTCCACCTCCATGCTTCAGCATGCAGGTAGAGAGGTTCTTGCGTGGAGGGTGTAAATCGGCCTCAAAATTAGGTAATTTGGTATTTTTTGATGGTATTGTGAATCATCAGCTCTATTTAAATATTTTAAAGTGAAATTTTAAATTATCCGGCGAAAATTTGGATATAGGAGACTGCTTCATTTTTTAACAGGATAATGACGCCAATCGCTCTGCTCTCAATATACGCCACTGGTGTCTCTATAACTGTCCAAAATTCTGAAAAAACCTCCTCAATCAGTTTATTTAGCCCAATAGAACATATTTGGTGAGAATTTGATTTAAAAAAAAGAAAACATGACATATAAACACATAATGGGAAGTAAAAACAATAATAACAGAAGCATGGAGGGAAACCGATGCAGAAATTACAAAAAACTGATTAAATCTATACCAAAACATTTAAAAGTTATTGTGGACACTAAAAGATATCCTATTGAGTACTAAAGTAAGAAAGAAATACAATATTTAAAGCTAAGTTGAGATTTTTGTTAGGTGTACGAAGACTTTTGTGGCGTAATTTTTCAGTAGCATTTTGATTATTAATTTTAAAAAATAATAGTTATATCATTTACAAAAAAATAATTATGTCATGCTATTAAGAACAAGTTGCAGATATCATTAAAAAAATTAGAATTACAATATATTAATTTTTATTAGTCGAAAACATTAAATTTTATAGGAAATTGCAAGTGTACGAACACTTTTGGGGTCCACTGTATACGTCTTTCCGAAGTACGATCGTTTCTGTGCACTGCTATACATAAAATTATTCCAAAGACTTTGGAATGCAATAAAGGGACCTTTATTCCTTTTCTCTCCTTTCCTCCCCCAATACATAACATACGCGTGCCTCCGTGGAAAATGGGACGTTAGGGAGCGAATTGCGTAGCTTTAATTCAGCAGTTTAGGGAATAATTATAAACCGTACATAGTATCAAGATAAATGTTATATTTTGTTTATAATTTTATATATGACAAGAACCCATGGGATCATTGGTAATTAATAATGTTGTTCTTAATTTAGTATTGTTAAATTAACTATAAAATACTGATACGTTTATAAGTGCATTACATTAGTGTAGTAGCGCACACAAAAATTTTCAAGGGGGTGGGGGTCCATGGTTAAAAGTTTCCCAACTCGTATCATACCTCAACGAGATTTCTTATCATATCATAAGAAACACCAATTGATTCTTCTGATTTTGTTAAAAAACAGTAAAATTAAATTATTGAATTACTAGTTAGCATTAATTAATAACATAAATTGTTAATTAGAAGTACTTCATTAAATTTTACGTTAAATATATATAGGATTATCATCAATTAAAAAAAATCAAGGGCTTTGTGGGGTGTCCGGACCCTTAGGACACCCCCCCTTGTGTGGGTCACTGTATAAGTGTAAATGTGAATTTTATTTTTTATTATGCAGAATGTATTTTGTTTGTTTACTTTCAGTAAATTAATATTTTTTTGTTTTCAACTTTTCAATATGCTTGCGCCCTCCTCGTAGAGTTATCAAGACTCCTTAGGGGGTTGCGCCTCACATTTTGAGAAACGCTGACTTACTAAATAGTTGTTGCCTTATTAAAGCTGTACAGATCAGTCGAAGAGAAAAAAAAAGCATGAAACCGGAGTTTCTTACAAACCACTTAAGCACTTTCAATGTTATTTAATGTATTAAATAAAATTCATATTTGTTTTCTTTTTTACCTTGATAACGGCCTACGAACCATCTACCAAATGTTCAGAGAACCTCTAATTATAAACTTTTTATGAACCAATGTGTGCTACGCCTACAATTAAGACAGCCGACGTGTAATGAGTGTAAAAAATCAGTTTCGAGGATCTCATTCATTCTTCTTCTATGAATGTGACTTTAAAAAGAAAGCCATATGACATCACGGCAATGCGTCTTAGATACAACAATGGACTTCTAAGACGATGCAAACATCTAAATTGTCGCACGAAGTGCAGATTTCAATGGCAACTGATTTATCAATGTCGCGTTTGTTCCATTTTTCACAACGCCAGATGGTGAGAAGTTCTTTTACACACATCCCTGTTCTTTAAGTGAGGCACCAATAAATGACGCAAGATTTCAACTTGATTTGAAGTTACAAACATTTAATATGACTCTATTCTCTGAAATATTGCCCTGTCGTATTGAGTTACAATATTACAAAAATAAATCGGGAAATATTTCATTCAAATATTAGTTCGTAATCATAACGGCATTGTATTTATATATATCGTGTTGATATAACAATGGGCTCAATTATCGTTGTTATAAATAGCAATATTGCTTAAAAATAAATAAATTTATTTTATCATGGCCAAATAAAAGCATTTGTTTTGTTTTTTTAGAAGACAATATGGAAAATTTGTACTTATAAAATTAAAGTTATCTTTAATATATGACAAATAACTGAAAATTACGAATGCAGGATTCATTCTTTCATGACCAATTTGTTCTTTTCTTAAATATAAAAGGGTAGAAAGATATTATATAGGCAATAATTTTCTAAAATCGGAAGCCACTTAATTAACCTAAGATTTAAAACTACTTCAAAACCATGACGTTTAATATCCGCTGATTGAAATATGGTCACGTCAAGCTGGACTATGATTTTTAATTAGAACAATTAATTTCAAAACTTTTATTTTTGTCCAACTTTAGATTCAATTGATTACGTGTTTTAAAAATAGTAGTTTTATTCGTTAGTTAATTTATATCTTTTTATACCCCCGCGTTACTGAAATATCCAATTACTCTAAAGATTTATAGAATAACGAGAATAGTAGATTTATTTGCAACATTTTAAAGTAATTACCTATATATTATACAAATATTGGAAAATAATCATTGATATTCATCTATGCTTTGTTTATTCCACTTTTGGAATGCATAAATGTTTGATATGATTTTTATTATCAAAAAAATATATAAAGCAGGGTTCGGAAACTTTTTGGGATTGGGATCAGATAAACATTGCGCAAAGTTTACACACACTTGGGTACTTCTATATGTATTTTATCTTTAGCATATTATTATTTTGTAGTTATAAACATCCCCAATACCTCGAATATAACGATTCAGAAATTTTAATTAATAAAACAAAAATAACATTTATAATCTAATATATATTACACAGTAAATTATACCTAAATATAATTTACTTATTACGTGCAGTCATTTTGAGTTCACTTCTGGAATCATCACCTTTAATTAACAATGTTATATGCATGATTTAACTATCAATGGGAAGGATGTACTTAATTATACTTAGTTATGTTATAAATCTTGGAAAAATAGACGACCCCACCGGAAGAGTACTTTCTAAATATTCTTTAAATTTGATCGATGCTCCAATAAGAATACAAACAATTAAATGATCTACTGGATCTCTCCAATAAGAGTCTAAAAACAATTAAATTATTATTATTAATAATGGCGAATAAGTTATTTTTTACTAAAAGATACTTAAAAAACGTTCTAAACATTTTCTCAACCCCAGCTGTAAGTCACGCTACCCTTAGTTTAAGAAGCACTGCTAGAAAGCAATATAAGAGCTACTAAACAAGGTCTGTCGCAATTTTAAACATCGATCAGGAGACGAGTACATCTCAGCTGATACGACCCTTTCCAAACCTCCACATCACACCAACGGGAGGAATTTGAGCCTCGATATATTTAGCATCATCAACCTCACTATACGCGGGATCTTCAGTGTCACCAGGACACAAACCCATAACTCGACAACCCAGTCCACGCATTCTCTCAAAAGGGGAACCGTTACTCATTATGATGTTACTTTGAACTATTATTAATTTCCAATTGGCAAGCGTTAATAACGTCACAGTCACTCAAAAGGGCATGAAATAGATATTAAAGCCAGGCGGCTAGATACTCTGTAAACAGTGGCGTAATCAGGAATTTTTCAAGGTGGGTGACGTCCAGGGTCGGAAGTCCACCATTCTCGTATCATGCTCCAATATGCCGCCCAACATATTCTTTTGATTTTGTCGATATTCTCTTAACAAAAACAGTAAAAAATTAATTATTAATTAATACTAATCAATTATTATTAATTAGTATTAGTTATTCAAATAACTATCATTAATTAATAAAAAATTAATTATTAATAACAACTGCTTAATCAAATTAAACGATTATATACATAGGATTATAATCAATCGGGAAAAAAATCAAGGTTCTATGGGGGGGCCCGGAGGACCCCCATTGTGTGCGCCACTGTCTGTAACTCTCCAACAAGAATAATCATATTGAGATTTCTCAAGTTGATTTGAAATTACGAATGTTCAATATAATATTTTCTTTCACTTTGGTCCATTTTTTCAGTAAAATTTGTTTCTCATTTCATTCTAAATTTTTTTTTTTTTTTTTTTTTTTTTTTTTTTTTTTTTTTTTTTTTTTTTTTTTTTTTTCATTCTTAAACTTTGTGACAATCATTTTAATTTCGTTTAAAATAGTAATCTTGTGTACAACGTGAATTTTTTCATTCGATTTATTTTGGCGACTATGCACAGTATTTTAATGTACTAGTTTATACCAATTATTGAAAGGTCTTTTTGTAGATAACGCAAAATGATGAATCACCCCGATGAGGTGATTTTAAGTTATGATAAAATAAGGATCACTCAACTGGACCTGTTCCATAAAAAACGTTGCCCTGGGGAGCTTATCTTTGACTTTAAAAGGAACATTTGATTTAAAGTAAAATAAAAAATTAAAAAGACATTTTTACATTATTTTCTTTCCATTATTGCATCAGCGTAATTAATTTAAGTCATTTTTTCTATCATTTTTTGATATGCCTGGATTTTAATCTCATCTCATATTTTAGTTTTTCATCATTAAATTTTCATATTTATATTAATTATGAACTCCATTTTTTTCTCTTATTGTCTAGAAGTATCTTAAGAATTTGCAGATTTCTTTTACAAAAATTCCAGGTATGTAGCATTAGTTTCGAAGAAAATATAAAATATTTTTGGGCCCCAATTAGCCACGTTGAATCATTGTATGATATAACATGATAGGAAGAATCAGAGTCAAATATATGGTAAATAAAATAATTTAAGTTTTTTTTTTTTTTTTGTACGATGGAAATGGATTTATAATGATAGAAGATTCAGTTGCTTAGTTTTAAAATTAAATTAAAAGAACATATTAAAGCTAATGAAATATTTTTTAGTTTAAAGTTAAATAAAGGTAAATACAGATATAAAGTTAAAACAAATTATATTTTTAAAAAACTAAAAATCACCCTTTTATAGTTAATCGAACTAAATTGTAACTTAACCTTTTAATCGCCAAATCTGGAATTAGTTGCCAAATCTGATAATGGGATCTGAAATTATTCATCAGATGAGGGATGGGATGTGAAAATGGGAAATAGTTATTCCTGATGATCCTAATCAGGACATTAATCTGACATTTTAGAGTGTGTAAAAATTGAGTTCAAAGATTCCGTTACATATAAGTGAAACATAAAAGGGTATTAAAGATAATCTCCTGTTTCACTTTATATTTGTTAATAAAATAATTGATCTGGCTTGAGATACTGTGATCACGGTAACCGAATAGTAATGCTCGCAAATTAGCTTCCGACAAAATTTCTATCGAGTCGCGGGTTTGAATCCCTGGGCCATTAAGGGCATCGTCTTATAGAAGGGTTGATTCACGTTAAACCTGTCGAAGCTCACTTTGGTACGGAAGTTTGGAAAGTGGGGTGCAGACTCGGGTGTCGTCCTCGATACTTGACCGTAATACAAAATAACGGGTCGGTCCCAAATAATTCTAGTGTAGCTTCGAATTGCGATGTTTATAAACAATCAATCAATAAGATATAAATTAATTGTTAAGTAAAATAAAAATCGAATGATAAAGAAAAGAGTATTTATAAAAACTTATGAAGTTGCTTAAAACAATTTCATTTTCTTGTAGTGTAAATAATTCAATTCATAATGAAGTACTTTTAAAAAGACATCTTTCCTAGTCACGTGTATTAACAAATCATTTTTTTTATTTCGTACCGTATGATATATTATTCAATAATCATCTAAACATTAATTGTAAATTTATTCTAATACAAGTGATGGAATATTGTCATTGGGAAAAATCTAGTAATCTGCTATAAGTAACAAATATTAATATACTGAAGATTTATAAAAGGAACCACACATACACATTAAATTAGATCTTTTGAAACTACATTTTCAGTTCCTTTGTAAGGGATTGCCCGTGTCATCCCTTAGAGTGAAAGAGTCGGATGGAAGATTATCCATAGTCAATACAAATTCTATTTATTAACAATTCTCAATTACGACACAAATTCAACAACTCAAGCTAAGAAATGCACCTACTAAATGTGTGAAGCAATCGTGGGGTAGACGAGATACTAGGAGAATTAACAAAAAATTGGATCACTTACCTCGAAGCAATACACCTTCTAATTCAAATTAAACGCTAAATTGACCAAATCGTCAATCTTAATATTAATCAAATAAGTAACGAAGTTCTCTTGCCTAGCTTCACGCTAATCAATCACTGCTATACCGTTAGCAGTCTAACCTCTCTCTCACCTAACTTGAAACATCAATCTTTATATACAAGTCTTATAATTTACACAATCACATCTTCTTCGGAATAGGAAAGTTTTCAATAGAATAAATTTAATAGACCCATTTTTCCCCAAGAGGACTATTGGTAAGAAGAACACGAATAGACCCGTTACAGTTTCATACTAAAAAAATACATCTCTCCATAAAAAATAAACGTCCTTGCCTAAAATAAAAATAATTTATTAAAATTAAAAACTCCCATGAGTTGTGGCTACCTGTAGTTACCCCTTACGTTCGAATCCTCCTGTCTATCTGTAAACCCGGCTAGATGTGCAGGAGGAACTAAATAATTTACAGACATAATGCCAATCTAATTTGATTTATTAATTCTTATTACTGATTATGATCAAACACAACACAATACTAATTAAGATATATAACAATGGTAGAGTGCTGAGGTGAGATACACAAATGCGGGGATAATATTACAGAACATCACCTGAATCTAAGATAGCTTAAATACGCTCATTACTACTAAGCCGCACACTAATAATCAGCTTTTACTTAATCAATTTTACGATACCTGATTCCTTAATGCTTCGGTTCCTTCACGGAGAATTTCAGGCACTATCTTTAGCTGGATCAAATGACGATGGTTCCACGCTCCGTAATATTTAATTACACTGCTTTTCAATCTTCACTTACCACTTCTCCTTGCATACATCAAACGTATCAACTTCACTTAACTTGTCAACAACTACGTGTCGACAGCTCCCTTGCTTCACTTTACTTCACTTAGCTTAACTTGACCTCTTACTTCACTCTCTTTCAAGTCGCGAAAACCGAATTTATATAATATTCCTCATTTACAAATAATGATGTTTGGTTTCTCGATGAAGGTTGGTTGAAATAAATATTTTGATTTAAAAGGAAAAAAAAGATATTGGTATAATCGCGTATAGATCCGTCACAGAGTTAAAATCGTCCTCTGAAAGGATTTTTAAATTATTCCCTTTTTAACAGGAATATATGGAAATGTTACTTTTGCAACATTTGTTTTCCCTATTTGCCAAGGTTTTCACAGAATTTATCAAAGAAACCACTTGGCTTCTCTTTGCAGTAAGCGATGACAAGTAAAATAAAATATTGTGTTAGAATAAGTTTTCAGCAAATACTGATACGTTAAATAAAATAAACCTATTATTTCCTGTTACTTTGCACCTTCTTAGTGTCCATTCGATAAGGTGGGTTAAAAAAAATAGAATATTCTTCCGATAAGGGAACTAATGAGGTTTATCAAGAAATATATGTTTACATCGTTGAAATTAGATCATTAAGAACTTTTATCATAATTTAAAGAAAAATATCAACTTCATTACTTGTATCATGTCTGTCTTGGGTTCAAAAATAGGTTAAACGGAAAAAAAAATACTTCCAGTTAGTGCTGTCGTTCTAAAACTCAATTTTTTTTTTCAACCTATCCCATTACATATTTCACAGAAAACACTTGTAAATTACAGAAAGACATCAGTATGTTTAAATGTTTTGATTAACATTGCGTTTTAATATCTTCTTTGAAGTATTTATGACTGTCTAGGGCCCATCCTTAAGGAAAACCCAGGTTTTAAATTGATTGATTGTTTTGATTAAAATTTCAATGAAGTTTCTGTTTCGATTTATACTGATGCAAACATCTAAAGTCCGAGGGAAATCCTAGAAATAATATGGGGAAAAGCCATTTTAATAATATTTTTAGAAGTAAAAAGGGTTATATTTGTTTTATATTCCAGCCTTGTACCTTCTATTATGTGACGGATTCAAATCCTAGAGAAGAAGTGGGTATAGAAAGACAAATAATATAATATTTGCTTGATTTGTATAAATAAATAACGTGGCAGAAGCAACATGAAGTTTATTGGAGACAGACCTCTTAAACATGGTCAAATGAAAAGAACTGCACTGTGTTTGATGCCCAACTTTCCCTGTCAATTCAATGTGAAGACAGCATAATATATCAAATACGCACCAGACTTATTGTAATATAGCATAGGTTCTCAACGTGGGCGATAACGACCCCTTGTGGGCGTTTGAGGTCTTCAGGGGGGGCAGTAAAAGACCCACAGAAAATTAGGGGGCGTTGAGATGGCATGGAGGGGCTTGGGCAGATTAACCAAAAAAGACTAAAAAAACACGTTGATTATGTACTAACAAAAGTAAACTGTAATACTGTTTACTTATGTTAATTGTATGTATTTAAATTATTTTTATATCACATGTACGAGCATTCACATATTTCGGTAGTTTGGGAAAGGGATGTGAAAAACTTTAAAAGATTACATTACATTCAGACCTACATTAAAGGGAACGAAATAGTAAATTTTAATTTCCGTAGTTCACGTGTTGTCTTTGACTGTGAGCAGTAGGAGACATGTTTCGTCCACTGTATTTCATTACGTATATTATCCAAGAAAATAATTAAATATAATAACAAAGAATTTTAACGTGATTCTTTAAAGGCTGAAAATGTAAATTTATATTTATTTTGAAAGCAAAAGTTTATTATGAATAATACTTCGTACCATCAAAACCCCTACCTGTCTTAAAAACAGGTAAGCTAAAACTTTTTTATTCCACTCTTTTAAATGAAGAAGAAATTCAGTAGCGTTCCCACAATATCTGTGCTACATATGACTAAAATATATAATATTACGCATCTAAACATATTTATGGCAATAGATATTTCAGATTCTCAAGTAAAAAAATTGGGGCCTTAGAAAAAAATGAAATTAAAGAACATATTCCTTTAGTAATAGGATATTTTTTAAAACTTTTGTTTGCACTATTATGTGCACTGTTATTTCTCTAGAGTGGGAGGGGGCGGTATCGAAATATTCTCTAAAAAAGGGGCGCCAGTTCAAAAAAGGTTGGGAATCTATGTACTTTAGTTTTCTGAAATATGAGACTTGAATTCGTTATCTATTAGATACAAAGTATTTTATTACCCAGCCTACTACAGATAAAAATAAATACACATTAAGTTATACAGTCCTAAAGAGAGATTTCTCTCTCTCTCTCTCTCTCTCTTTCTATGGAAAATTACTTCTTTAAAAACATCGTTTGTGGTGACGGCATTACATAAACTTTTCAAACTAAATATTATTAAAGTTCAAAATCTTCATTTTTTAATTGATATTAATATAAAAGATTTATACTTTTGTTATTGTTTAAGCCAACAATATTTTAAAGGATTACGTTTATAGTAAATTAATCTATCATACAACTTATACATTTTATGCTAATCTCTAGAATTGAAATAATATGAAATCACAATTTTATTGGGTTAGTTGGAATTTTGATAATGTTTTTATTTTAGTCATATTTAACTCTAAACTAATAATTTCAATTCATTTTTTCTTGTCTCACGACAAGTTTTTACTTTGCAAGGGTAAACGTATATACAGAAAGTCATCGAACTCCTGATGATTTTAAATCAATTTAAATAAATATTCTCTGCAAACCGTTCCATGCAAACCGCTACTTTCATTTAAAACTATTTTTCACATTTAAGCCATTCCATTCTCTTTTAAACCGTTTCGTTTTCATGTAAACCGTTCCTTTCTCATTTAAAAAATTCGATTTCGTTTAAATGATTTCATTCTGATTCAAACTAATCGTTCTCATTTGAACCCTGCTCCATTCTCATATTCAAATATAAATAACAATAAATATATTTTAAAATAGAATGTGTAAAAACTCCTACAAAAATTTAATTTTATTCCTTTTAATGTTGACTAAACATGATTTAATACTAAAAAAATTATTAAATTTCCTGAAGAAAATTTTTTTATCCTTTAATACGTAAATATAAAGAATAACTTGAAAAATCTTCAAGCAACATAAGCTCTCTTGGCAGTGGATTTTCAAGCTTTATTTTTCATTTTACAGCTGATAAGAGCTATAGGTATTCAATTGCAAAAGGTATTGACCTCGATGATGCAAAGGCAAAAAAAAAAAAAAAAAGATAACGGAGTTCATCGGGAATCGGTGATTTCTGAGAGGTCTCTCATAATCTTCTTTAATCTTTTCTTGCTTTTGAAAATTGGATTCCTTGATGTTTAAGAAAAGGGATTTCTGTACTGGTAAAGTGTAAGTTCTGATTTCACTCCGGATTCAGGTAATAATAGAATTTGCTGCTTAAAATAAAATGAGCTCTTAAGTCGTCGCATGACATGAAAGTGAAATTTGCTGAATAAATGACTTATGATGGAATTTTCATCATTGAATCAAGTCTTTTGAGATCTATTCCAGTTAAACGTGCTATAGATTCACATATAAAGGTTATTAGCAGAGAATCTCATAATTTTGAACTATGATCCAGCTGATCATGGTTTACTTAAGAACGATCATCAATAGCTTGTTTACTTGTTTTAAAGCGATATTAATTGAACTAATTTCAAAATGTGTGACAGATCTATACGCGTCCTTCTACTAATCCTCTTTGGAATTCTTTGAGGCTAGCAAAATTCATCAGTCTTCTCCTAAGAAGAAAGCATGATATGCAAATTAAGTTTATTATATATAGTTCTAGTTCGCGAATTAAAGAGAGTTAGTGAGTTAGAAACTGATGAAGGATTGATAATAGAAAGTTAGATGGTTAGTAACTAAAGGAGACCAGAGACATACAAGGTGAAGATTACCATTAAAGGTTAGAAAGGTCTTGTAAAAGATTAAAGACAGGACGTTATTATTAATAAATTAAATTGATTATAAGACTGTCTAACTTCAGGTATTGTCACCTTCATATTACGTTTGATTTTTAAAGTATTTAAAAGGTTAAGCGGCCATTAGTTACATTTCTATCGTATAAAGTAATATTGAGATAGAAGAACTATTATTATATAGTAGTTTATTAAATGTATTCTCCCAAAACGCGACTCTCGTCCCCTCCCTCTGTTGATTGACTGGATCATCCTATTCATAGTGTTGCATTGAATTGTGCTTGAGTCGATTAAAGTGCTGAATAAAATAATTGGAAATTATCATGTCGTGTGAGTGAGTGAGTGAATATTAACGTCGCACTGATTAGCAACACGAGGGCTTTTGGCAACGGTCCGCGTAATTTTGAACCATGGTCAAGTGACGCGGACGACACCTGAGCTGGTACCCCCCTCTCCTAACTACCACACCACACCAACGGGAGGACGTTTGAGCTCTCTACAGATTTAACGTGCATTTCTCCCCTACTCGGCGGATCTTTAGTGGTACTAGCCATGATCCGATGCCTAGACCACTTGGCCACCACGGCCACATTTTCTTGTCGAATAATCCTTCACTTCCTTCCACGCCTTTAGCTGGATCACAGAGTAGACAGGAAATAGGGTTATTACAAATGTGTTATCTTTAATTTAATACGCACTAAAACAGCGATTCTTAATTTTTTGATCGCGACCCCCCCATCTTTTATGCAGCAGCATTTCATCGCGGACCCCAAGGTTTTGCCCATCCGTCCCCTACTTAATATTCTTGATCCAAGTACAAGTCCTAGCAGAGTCCTAGCTGGGCACATCTTTCGATTTTTCCATGAGTCCTTTCATAATCTGTAAAAGAGGGAAACCTCGACATTGCATGAAAGACTCCGAGGACTCCCTCCCCCAGAGAAGCGCTGCGAACCCCCAGGGGTTTGCCGACTACAGTCTAACAACCACTGCACTAAAATATAAAAATTAAATTATCAATTTTAACAAAAATTATATAATAATTTATCGTAGGTTTAATATATTTGTAATAAGGAAAACAATGTGTGTTGCATTGTACATTGTAACTAGATGTCATGTATACTATGTAATAAGGTGGATATATTTTTTTTCCAGTATTTTAAAACCCACAGATGCAGAAAATATGTTACCTTGTATGTTACATAAAGAGGAAAATAAAATAAAAAATATTTTTTTTATGTTAAGTACTGCCATAAGGGGAATAAAGTTTAGGTACTTGAGCTTAATGTATGTCAGAATACATTTGTGTAAGTGGAACAGGCACTTAAGTGCTGTTTAACATTAATTGTTATGGGAGGATACATACTAAATAGTTACAAAAAAGAAACATCACAAGTACATTTATCAGCATTCTTAGAAGTAAATGTAAAAAACCTATAGTCGAAATTGCAATGCACGATAAAACGGAAGACGGAAAAAGCCTGGATCGGACTAATTCGACGGTGCGGGAGACAAAGATGGAACACGAAGTTTTTCACTGTACATTGTATCACTGACTAATTAATCATCACTTTTGATTATTTATTTTTCGGGAAATAGTTATTTTGAGTCTAAGGTTATCTAGCCAAAATTAAGTACTTTTCTTTTTATTTCATTCAAACTTCCACCTCTTTGTGGCAATTGGTTTTGAAATGATTTTTTAAAACTACTTTTCTCCTAATCACTATAACATAGTTCATTTTTCCCGCATAGGTAAGGTCCGATTAATAACAATTTTTTATCCATATAACAGCAATCCACACAGCTATTTTGTGTATAGAGAGAAAAATACATAAAATTTGTTAATTATGTATTCATACTGTATAGAAAAAAAACATCTTGTGTGACAACAAAATCAAATAATACTGAAATTCATTTAAGAACAATTTGGATTCCGTCTTAAATCTTAATCAATTGGGTATTGAATATTGAAAGAATTTCAAATAAGCTAAAGGAAATCCAAAGATGTAGTATTCCATATACCGTAAAATCCGGCATATAACGTTCATCCGTAAATTTCTATCTTATTTTTTTGTGTTGAAAGTGCGCGTTGTACGCCGGGTAAAAAATGTAAGAATTAAAAATAAAAAAAAGAGGAGCATAGGAAAAAAATTAGACATTTACATATATCGAAATACAGTTTATTTAAAAGAAATGACATTCCTTATGATGTTTTGGGTGGTAGTTCAAGAAATGCACTATTTTTTTTTCTTAAACTTGGAATAATACCTCGAATACATAACTTCAAAACATAAGAGCATTGCGTGCATACATTTCAGGTTTCTTCTTCAAAAAAGAGGTGCGCATTATACAGCGAATATACCTAAAAGTTAAAAATTGCAGCTTGAGTAAAGTATAGGTGCGCGTTATACGGCGGTGCGCTTTATACGCCGGATTTTATGGTAATTAATATTGTACAAATTCATTCTGTTTCAGAAATTTCTTGTTAAATAAATATTTATGTGTAAATACTTTTTCTTTCAATTAAAAAATCATTTTTGAATTCAAGACTTTATTTTTATGAAATGAGAACATTCAAATATAATATTCAATCTTAAAATAGTTTATTACGATAAGTTACTGATTTAAATTTGATTAAAAAACCTTGTATTTTTTTTGTATCACAAAAATAAAAGTTAAGATTAATATAACTTTTATTTCCCTTATGTTAGCAGTAATGAATTTCTAACTTACATTATTAAACATAAGCCATTTCGTTTGAAATCAGTAGCATATAACCCCATATATCGCAAAGCAACACACAAGCCTCATGAAACATAGAATATGCCTTTAAAATAGAAAATAGAAACGATCCACATCTTTTATATTTATGAGTTAGCCATAAAAATACAAATAAAAAAAACAATTCAGTTCAAGCTGAGTATTGAATAGTAGGAAACAAGGTTTATCCTTATCGAGCATAAAGATTCTAACAATGTATGTTTCATCGATAGTGTCTGGAAGGTTAAGTAAAGTTTTGTTATAGTATAAAGGGATTTGTGGCATAAGTCTTTATAGCCTAGAGTTTTCTTTTCTTCCTTAGTGTTTATTCTCCGCATGTCTAGCTCGTATCTCGCGAAATGGGTGGTCCATACGTACTCAATGATGCAATCCAACTTTACGATATTATTCTTCAAGAGGCTTCTATTGTACGCTCTACATAAAGATAATGAGATGAATTATATATATATAATGCAGATCTTGTGACATTTCCTGATTGTGTCGATCAAGGTATTTAAACTTACTTTGAGCAATTGTTATTTTACTATAATGTAAAATTATTTTTTTGGTGGAGGGGGGGGACTTTTCTTTATTCGAAAAATTTAGTTTGATTGTTTAAATATTATATGTGTAGGCAAAATGTTTAAGAATGAAAAGAAATTCAAATACTACTAAAGGACATAAATAATAAAGGCAGTGGTCCCCAACTCCCAGGCCGTGGACCAGTACCGGTCCGTGGATCAAATAGTATCAGGCCACACAAGAAACAATAACTTATTTTTATTTTATTTGCCGTGGTGTATTCCTCTCGTGTTTGTGTGACTTTATGGAAATCACTCTATATTTCACGTTAAATCACTTTATATTCGTTTTAGCGTAACTATTTTATTCTGAAGGCATGTTTAAGTACAATTGTGATGGATCTATACAGTTCCTTTCAACTAACTCCTTGGAGTTTTCTTTAGGGAAAGAATTCTTTCGACCAACAACAAACTTTCACCGAAGGCAAGAAAACATAATTATGCAAATTAGGTTTAATATATATATTCTGTAGTTGCGTGTTATGGAGTTAGTGAAGTGAGAATCGAAGATTATTAAAGTGAGAATTGAAGTTTACTGAAGTGAGGATAGCTCCGATGTGAAGTGAGTTAATGAGAAGCCAGCAATCCGGCCGTAGAACGTAAACAGTGTAGGACGTGTGAAATTGGAATCACTAAGAAGTGATCCAGCCAACTATTAGTGTTCAAGGTCTCGACCAAAGGATAAAGAATTACAAGAGATCAGGTACTGTGCTTATTATTTAATAGATGTGCTTATTATTTAATAGAAGTTAGAGCTAAATTGTTAGTCCGAGGTAAAAACGAGCTTGTATAAGTTATCATAGGAATATAATTTAATGATCGTATTTATTATCCCCACGCTATCTGGTCTCACCTCAGTTTTCTAAGCGTTGGTCAAACTTATCTTAATTGGAATATTATTGTATATGTGTTGAATATTATGACAAATAAACAATTTAAGTGAATCATGCCGTCCGATCAATTAGTTCCTCCCACATATCTAGCCATGTTAGAGGGAAGAAGGAATAATACTAAATTACACAATTTAAATTATTAAATCGAAACAATCAATGTCCCCTTTCCTTCGGCAGGCCGCGGTAAAATTATAAAATGTTGACCGGTCTGCTACGATAAAAAAGGTTAAGAAGTACTGATATAAGGGCTACGATGATTTCTTTTTAAATCCCTTTACAAACAGAAACGTTTAAAGACATGAGCCGATTGAACCGCGTCCCAAGGTCTTGTCTCATTTCCAATTCAACCTCAATAAGATCATGATCCCAACAGTTTTAATCATCAAATGTTATTCCCGTTCATAATCTTTCAAAAACTGGGAATATCGAACTAGTATATGACAACTGGTAACAGTGACAAGACTGCGTTATTTTATCATTCCTGCATCTAGACCTCAACTTAACACCATGCACAATTATTACTCATTTAATTGAAAGGCGACAGTCGGTCGAGTTGGTTTGCGCCTAGGTTTGTGAGATTGTGAGTTACGCCCATTTATTTCGTTATGGGTTACCATTTGTACGAGTATTTGACAACGTATGCGATATATTGTCTTTTTAAAAGGGTCATAGTGGACTTACTTTTGCAGAGGGCTCCAGGGCTCCTAGAAGTCTTAAGACATCAATGTCCCAATATTACGGACCACGTATCGAATTTAAATTGAAAATTCATTGTCAATATGTTTTCATGGTAAAATTGCTGTTTTTAGTGTATGTTTTTAGAATATATTTTTGGTGAACAAGTAATGTTTTTAAAGCGTGATTTTAGAGTACAATTAATGTTTTAGAGCATGCTTTTAGAGTAAAATATATAATAAACATTTCAATTTTATTTTAATGATATATTTTCAACCATTTATCCTTTTAAATCAAATAAGACCTTATATTTCTTGTAAGAAATGCACAACAACCGACAGTTGTTGAATGAAGGTAGATATTATGCACAGAGAAATAAGTATAATACAATAAATTTAAATAAATAGTAGCATTTTTTTAATTTCTTCAATGGTCTTAAGAATTCAAAAGTGATAAAATTCTTGTTGTTAATGACTTAAAGGGAATTATTTTACAATAATGAATGAATACTCTCTATTCCTCAATCTTGGAATTGCATGCTTTTCTTTTACTATCAATTAAATTTTTTTTATATGTATTGCACTGTAATATCTAAGGATTACAACAAATATCATGGAGCGCTAAAAGCTTTTTTAAATTATTTTATGTCTTGAAACATAATTTTTGTGAAAACATTAAATGTGATAATGAAAAAACAAGTTTTTTTATGATTTTTATTTTACAAAATTTGCTCTGTTCGTATTGTAAGAAAATATAATTATGTCATTTGCAATTTAAGTGAGATTTCATGATGAAAATTAAGCCAATAAAATTAAAAACGAAAGGATTAAGTAGTATTTTTAGTTTAATAATAGTATAATTATATCATTTTTATTTATATTTATATATAATTTCAGGTTCTCTTCCACTTAAATCAAAGAATAGAATACTAACATGAAAATACTTGGTAAAATATTTTCCAAAGTTATGCGTTATGTTCCCTAGTTATTAAGTTGAACAAAATAATACACTTTAATGTGCTTCATTTAGTAAATGTGGAATATAAATAACTGTTTTCTTTACATATATTGATCTATTTCTAATTTAATCCTATTTATTCAAAAGGCAAATTATTTATTAATTTTAGATATCAAAGTAAATTATTTTATTTGCATTCAGAATCTCTAGATATTAAAGTCAAAACCAAAACACAAACAATTTTTTTACAATCACTAAAAATTATACTAATTCTTAGGTAATTTTCTATTCGTAAAAAAGTTTTTGAAATAGAGTCCTTCTTCTATCTTCTAGCTAAGATAGGTATAAATAATTATATAAAATAACTAAAAATAGTTTATTGAATGTGACTGAATGGTAATTATATATATTAGATACTTATCTGAAGCAATTTTTGCTATATAAATATTTCTCTTTCTCTCAATACATAAAATTCAGTCGATTTATAGTGACAACAACTTACTAGTTATATACAGAAAAATAATGAGGCATTTCATCTGAGACAAAAAGTTACCGGAAAACGTAGCTGCCCAATTTTATGGGCCTATTACCCTCAGGAATGCATCAAGACACATCGCATCTCATCCCAGACAAATCTAACATTATCGGGCGCTTGAGCAACCCTAGTCCTTTCTTATCTCGTGACGTAACCAACAAGCTATGACATCGAAGAATTATCTAACTCCAGCCCAATTCATAACGGATTAGATTCGGGCCATATGGCGATCCCTGCCTGATAACGTTAAGATGCCGCAAATAATACTACATGCTTTTACCGTTTAACGGTGTTTATACGTATGACGAAAGGGGCTTTATTTTATGGGGTGCTCCAGAAATGCGATTTTGCACGGTTGAGGAACCAGAAAGGTTCTATATTGCTTCCATGTATAGATTAAACCACAGACAAATAGACGGATAACAGAGTTAGTTATATTCCTCGGTGTATGTTATTTTTATTTCATTTTTTGCGTTATTATTTTGAGGGGGGGTGTTTTCCTACAAAATCCTTTATGCTCTATAATTTAATTGGATTTTTTGAGAAATAGTATGTCAAGTATCTTCCCAATATTAAAGGCAAAATTCAGTAATTTGAATTAAAAGTTGCGCTAGTCGCCCATCCGGGTATAGTGGTTAGCGATGCTGATTACTGTGCCGCAGGGCCTGGGCTCGAATCCCGGAGAAGACATTAGATATTTGTAAATGTATAGTGCATTTGCGCGGTATGGGGGGTACTCTAAATATAGCTGCCGAACCTTAAGTCCTTTCGTGAGGTTGGTAGAAGGGAAAGACAGAATGGGAGGCCCCTGACCATTTCTAGGGTGTTTTCCCTCAAATTTGGCGTGGAATTGAGCCAAAATGTACTGTCACCTGCATGGTGGTCAAAGCTACGGCTAACGACAGGCGTACATCTAGCCATTTACATCGATTAATTTCGTGGGCCTCGATCTGACATCGTCAGACAGGTGGCATTTGGAACATCAAAGGTTGTTCTTATATTACAGTATGTTTTACACTTACTCAAGAAACCATTGATTGTGGTTCAGAATTACGAGGTCCGTTGCCAGCAGCCCCCTTCTGTTGCTTTATAATGCGACTATAATAAACACTTAATCAAGAAACTTCATTTAAAGGTTTGCCTAAGATTTAGAATTATTCTTTTGTCAATATATATGAATTATACATTCCTTCCTTCCTTTACGTCGGGATGATGAATTAAATAAACGTGAGTAAATTTTTCCCCTTACGGAAGGTAATTATTGAGTAAAAGCAATTGTAGATGCATTATGCACATGTATCGAAAAATAGAGAACGATTTTGTTGGAATATTTTAATAGAATTTATAACAGTTTTATTTTAAAACTCTTTTAAATGTTTCAAAAACATATTAATAATTAAAAAAAGTTAATGAAATAATGAAGAATCCAGTATCATAAATCAATATAAAAATGAATTCTGCCACACCTAAATTCCTTCTAATCAATCTAATGGAATTATGCATCAAGAAATTTAACATCCTTTTTAGCTCTTAATAATAGGTAATAACTTTGGGAAAAAATACCTGGGAGGAATAAATTTGCATTAATATCTTCTACAGGGATGTGCCTTTTGGGCATGGTGAATTTGAAATAAAATAAATAGGATACATGTTAAGAGAGTGTATATTTTTACAAATTGTAATAGATTTGGTCCGATTTGAATTTTTAAATTGATTTAATATTATATTAATTTATATTTGGTCATAAGATGAATAATGTATGAAAGTTGTGTATATGTATAATATTCGATAATTTTTTCGTTTCACCGACGCAAATCTCACCAAGTAGGCTTTATTGGCGACAACATAAAAATAAAGAATTGTTAATAAATGTTAGTTCTCTTTGTTTTTTTATCCAATTTTGATGTATTAAAAAAAGACTTTATTGAGGAGAAAAGACCGCGAATTGTTTTGAAATATGGTGGTAAAAACGTTTCCAGCGGGAATATTCCATTTAATGTTGGTTGTATCATTTTTGGCGACTTTATCGCCTGCATCGGCGAAACGGAAAAGTGCCTTATATTCTTACAATGGGTTTGTTTAAAGTTACCAACCATTATATTTTAAGGAGTTTTGTAATTTTTAGATGTCCTTTTTAAAATTTGTATTATGGTATAATTCTCTAGAAAAAAATGCAATGTTTGTATAAAATATTCCATGATATAAAATTTCTATACAAAAACGAATTGACCTTGTTAAATATTTTATTTCTCTTTGAATATTTTATCTCTTACGAATACTCGACAAGAATCCAAAGTATTTTTTCTTCAATTTTAAATTAACTAATAAGCCAGTATGAATAATGAGCATTTCAAAATATACTTTCTTAATTTGAAAACAAGTTAAATTGAAGAGAGTACCATCATATCTTACTAACTTATCTTCAGAAAAATAAACTTAGATAAAACAGACTCTAAAATTTATTTTACAAATTGTTATTAAAAAGTTTTTACATTATTCTTTTTTTATGTTAATCATTTCTTTATTACCTTAAAACTCCAAGAATTCCGTTGTATATCATATAATACATTATATTACATAAGAGGTCTGACACAAAAAAAAACAAATTCTCTAAGTCCAATAAATCATTTACTTTCAGAATTAGTTCCCCTTAACATTATCACCTTCAAAGTAGTTCCCTTCAGCATTCACACATTTTTCATTCGGTGCTGCCATTGCTGGAAACAGTTCTTGAACGAGGATTTTGGAAGGCCCTTCAGGAGATTTTCTGTTTTTGCCTGAACCTCTTCAACTGAGGTAAAATGGGTTCCCTTTAAGCAAAATTTAACTGCAGAAAATAAAACAAAAGTCGCATGAAGCAAACCCGGGTGGATTTGGAGGGTTCCCCATCACAATACTGTTTTTTGATGGTCAGAAACTGCTTGACATATAGGGCCGTGTGAGAGGGTGAATTATCCTGGTGCAACAGCCATTCGCCTCTTCCAATTCTTTCCTTAATTTTTTCGTGAAGTCTTTTTATTACTTCAATGTAGTAGTGTTGATTAACAGTCTGACCACTGATGTGAGCGGATACCGACTCATATCACGAATTCGGGCAAAGTTTTGGTCTGTAATTGCTGACCTTCGACGTTCAGTAGATTCATCATCTTCCACACTGATCTTTCCCACTGAGAACCTCTTATAACATTCAAACACATGTTACCAGA